>CAKALG010039289.1:0-21845 GCA_916700815.1 Helicolenus hilgendorfi
AATTTAACAACAATGTAGACAAGATGAGCAGAAATATTGACCGTTCTTGCTGCAAGGATACAAGGGTAGGGCAGCTTCAGAAGGTAGGATGACATTTATGATAAAACCTACCAGACAGCCAGTTAGGTTGTCTCCGTAGAGGTGATGCTGCAGGAGGCAGGAGAGACGCAGGAAGGGCAGGCAGAACTGTTGAAGGCTGAACTCGATAGACTGTGGAGACCACACACTGGAGATCAGCTGGAGAGGGAAATAACAGTAACACTTGATCAATAACCAGCCAACAGCTTGCTGATAACACTGTGATGTATATCTCCCCTAGAGATTAGTGGAGATATTAGACCACTGTTTCTCAGGGTAATGGCCAATTCATTGTTTAAAAGAAAATGAAAAAGAGCAGAGCAAAGACAAGACTGAGGGGAGAGTGAGCGCCCTCCTGAAGGCAGTTATGTCCTCAAGCGCTTAACAGTCATTTTAGTGCCTCACCATTGATGTTTCTTCAGCGTTCACCTTGTAGACACTCTTGTCCTTAGAGAGCTCGCTGATAACGTGACTGAGCAGCGCTTCAAAGGATGTCTCGGCATTTGCAGCATTCTGTGGGACAAAATCAAAACATTGATGTGATATGTAATCACATATTAAACAAGCACAGATTCGCAATAGCTGCGACCACACAGGCCCCCACCCACGCATGCATTCACACACACAAACAAACCTCACAAACACTTCCTGCTGAGTCAAATGATGCACAAGAGTCTATGACACATGTGTCACTCATTTACTCAGTTACGCTTTAATTTGTCACCCCTTTGAATGATTTCGCAGATTCCTGCCGTCATAGCCTACAAAGAAAACGAATGACCCTTAACCAAGGACAAAAACACATAAAAAATAAAATAAAATGGTCATGGCATTATCAATCTATTGTCAGTTTTCAAGTAGATGAATGTCACATATCAGAATAAATAATGCAGTTCAGTTTAATGCATCACTTGTGCATCTTCCTAGACCTCCTCCTGGGTATAAAATGTGCTGCACTGTAAAATATAATGACTTATGCAGAATAAGCAGAGGACAATAATTCTTTCCTTACAATATATCATCTGATAAGTGGTAGAGACATTACTGAATGTGTGTTCTGATAAAAATTCAACTGGTTTGGCTAGTATTTTATATAGAGGAAACGCTGCATGCATTTATCAAGCTGAAGGTGGTAGAATATAAAACAGCAGTCTTATCTCGTCTGCTGTCCTTTGTCATAGATTTATAGGGGAGGAATTTCAAGTCCATGGATTTCCTTCCTCTAGGCTCTGATCTTTGTTCAGACTGCATCTTTTTTAACAACTTCAATTTAATTACAATGGCGCTCTACCAAATATGGATGCCGTCCTCATTGTGGATTTGAAATCCATCTTAATGGCAGCTTGTGAATGCCTGCACTACTGTTCATGACAGTGTAGTAGGAAGATACTAATCCAAACCTCCATTATGGATGGAAACACCCTAAAGGGGAGGGTTTCAGCTATTTGTCTTTTGACGTTCAAGCCAGCTACTCACTAATACAGATTTAATAGACTGAAGACAGATAGCCAATTAATGCAACACTCTCCAGCAATCACACTTTTCAAGATAATGAAGATCGACTGTGGAAATCACGTAAATGAAACAGAATGGGGCTCAATTCATCTCAATACCAAGTCATACGCAATGATTTACTGTTGTTATAGACTGGTTCTAGGGAACAATGAGAGGATACAACTGGTTCAACAGGCAGGGGATACAAGCAGACTTTTAACACCCTTTGAAAATGTTACCCAGCAGGGTTGAAACTGCTCAGAGAGCAGAAAATAAAGTGGAGGTTCTCCTTACACAACTATTTCAGCAGTTCTTAAAATGTTTTATGCCGTTGTAAGTGCTGGGCCATCACTGTATCTTTACAGTATGACAATGTTTTAAATTAGTTTTACAAACTGATTAGGGATATACAGAGATGTACTGACTACAGAGGCTCATGGAGGCAATCCAGACAAGAAGCAACGGAAAACCAACAAATCAGCAATGACAAGAAATAAGTACAATACCAATAATAGAGAAATTAAGTACTGGGCAGATAAACTGCAAGCCTGCAACAATTAATAGCTTAGTTGTATCAATTAATAAATTAATCGGCAACTATTTTTATAATCAATTAATTGTTTTGAGTAATTAAAAAAAAAAAGAAATTCTCTGATTCCAGCTTCTTAAATGTGAGTATTTTCTGGTTTCTTTACTCCTCTGTGACAGTGAACTGAATATCTTTGAGTTGTGGGCAAAACGAGATATTTTAGGACGTCATCTTGGGCTTTGGGACATTTTTCACCATTTTCTGACATTTTATAGAACAACTAAAATAATAGACAGATTAATTGACAATGAAAATAATAGTTAATAGTTGTTATTATTTCACTATCAAGGGATACTCTGTTTCCTGGTCTACATCATTAAAGCATCTGAGCATTTCAGTGAAAGAAAGGAAAGAAAGGGGAAAAAGACCTACTGTATGCATGACACTTGAACATATGTTTGGCTTCAGCATGCCATTAAGAAAGCAGGCTAATTCAATGTGACCTGACTTTTACCTTCTTGAGTGCTCCAGATGTGCTCCAGGCCTGCCTTTCTTCTGGGCTGAACTTGGTTGAGAGAGCAGCCAGAGCCTGGGCGTACTGCAGGTTGTACAGCATCTTCACCACACAGGTAAAGTGCTCTACACAGGGAGAGAAGGTGACACTGATTATATAAACCAATAAACCAAGCCAAGTGGAAACATAACTTGTTTCAATATGTGAATTTAAAAAGATCTTTTAGCATTAAAAAAGCCAGATCAAGAGGGCTGTGGCAGCTATTCACAGGAGCATTGTATTTGGTTTCTCAGTTCGGCATTGAGAGCCTCACTGAACAGTGTGCAGGTTAATTAGCAGAGCGTTTCAGGTGGAAAATGTAGCCTGAAGGATATTCAAGTTTGGTTTAAAAGAACAACAAAGAGTGCCATTTGTTTTCTTCTACAGCAAAGAGCTGCTCCACTGTCCTGGTCACGGTGACAAGTGTCAGTACACACAATTAAAAAGGTAGAGCTAAAAAAGGAGGCCATCCCTTTATAGCAATCAAGTGCAAAGGACCCCTCGGGGACTGATCATGCCTCAACCTTTCTATTTCTCTAAAAAAAAAAAAAAAGCATGTAACAATGATACACTATGTGCTATGAAACACCACGACCTTGAGGACAATCTAAATCATGTGTCTAACTATAATGTTAGCTGTTTCAATCAAAAGCTACACTATCCAATAAATCCACTTTTACCATGTTCCAAAAATCCTAATTGTCCCTGCCAGCGGTCAAGCTAATTTAGTCATCAATGAAATGATCTGCCTGCTGCGACACTTCTCCCATTAAACATGACCGCAGTGTGTTGGGCCAAGTCTTTAGGTGGCCCTCCGCCTTTTCTAGTGAAGGGGTAACATGAAGGAGATTCAGCGACAACAAGCCACAGATGAAGGGCACATGAAGGAAGTGCAGCCCTCCCATCACCGGGGTCGCGTCTCTCTGATCCTCACGGCCAAATAACGGCAACAGGAGCATAGATAAGAGATGTGAAATGCTTCTTTCCAGCACTCAGCCCTGATTACTACCGATAATGGGTCTGTCCTTGTCGAGCAGCCTCTGAGACACTCCCTGCCTACTCTCTTGTAGTGTCGTGATGCAGACTGTACCTTTTCGCAGCGACTGTGGCATTGTTAGCACAAAGATAATCAGGAGGGATGGGACATCTCGAAACAGCATGGGGACCTCAGGTCTCTCATCATCAAAGCCACTGCAAAACATGCAAAAGAGCTTTTAATTAGAAGGTACTGTATGTCAAACAGATATTGTGATGGGGAAAAAAAACAAGAAATACATGAATTTATTCATCAACTAAAACCAATATGTTCATGCAAATATTGAAAGACAGGTACTCTCTTTAATAGAAATTACACACCCATTATAAATATGGCAAATATTGGCTGTGCGGCTTTTTACATAAGCCCCTTTCACCTCATTACGTTAATGTGATGGTAATTTAACATATTCGTCCGTCTCTCTCTCTCTCAAATATCGTGGGAGCATTGTCTCTTTTCAGTCAATGTCGTAACGTGTGAATAAAGCCCAAAGGAACATTTATGTCTGAATGCTAAAAAGCCATCACTTTAACAGCTTGATGAAGGCAGCGCTGTTACATATTGCATGTCTGAAAAGGACTTTTTTTAAAAAGGTATGAGAGCAAAGGTCTTGCTGTGTAGATCGTTTTAAATTTGCTTAACAAATACATGGCCCATTCCTCGTATTCCACGACCAACTTCCTTAATGTAGACACATATATTACATATTCGGCTTGTGTGCCATCTCCATTTAAATGTCTTCTTGTGCTGTTGACTATTTAGCGAGGCTCCAATCTCCACTCTACTCTTGAAAGGCCTTGGGGGCTTTGAATGAGAGGAACTGCACTAAAAGAATAATACCTTCCATTACCAAAGCACTCACCAGTTAATTCCACTGTGCATTGGCGGAAAGCCTCAGAGGACAGAGCGTTCAACCCTGCTGAGACCACTGCATACAAACTATATTTGCACGCTGTAAAACCTTCATACATTCCTCTTTGGTTTGCCCGATAGAAACAAGGCAAGAGCAATGCTTGGATCTATGTAGAAACATCTCTCTTTGTCCTATTTAACTAGGCTAGATCAGGTTGACTGCCTAAGGGTGTCAATGACAGTGCTCCCTCCCAAAACCCTCTCAAAGTATTTTTAAACACCAAATGGCTCCCCTGAGAATACTGTATGGCTGTGAGCACTTTAATAGTAACAGGTGTAGAAGCTGTCTCACAACACTAACAGGGAGGAAAGGTTGTTCAAGCTCATCTTGTATTGTTAAGTGCTGCCAGTAGCTTTTTATTTTATTTTTTTACAACCAAAAATATTTGTGCATATTAAAACATATTCTGAGTGCAGTGGCGATTCAAGACAGAAAAAGAAAGCGTGCGGTAGAAACTATGTCTTTTGTATCATGTTAAATACGGGTTTCTGTTGAAGCTAGGTGGACAGCTGGGAGCTGAGATGCCGTGCTGGTGCGGTGTTGGTGTGGTGCAGTTGTTCTCAGTACAGTGAATTTGACAGGGTCGTTTTGCTCTCTGTGGAGTGCCCGGTAATTTGCCAGATGCAGCAATTATTGGTATCTATGGAAACGACGCATGGTCCCTTTTCTGTTTTTAGCTCCTCTTTGTGTGGAGGGAAAGCTGTTGGGGGCAGGACGAAATGGTGGCGTTTAGAGAGGGGACAAAGTGGCCCTTTGATTGCATGTTTATGTGAGGAAGGAAAAGTGTGAGGGGAAAGTAGAGTGGGGGGTATGACGAATGTACGAACAGATTTATAGATTTGCTGTTAGCAGAGGTACTTTAGGAGAGAAAGTCACTCACTCTGCCTCTCTGCTTTGTGCAACCTGAGTCAGCTTAGTCCAGGGGTTGTAGGCTGAATCAATGCTGTACAGACGCATGTGCATGGCCAGCACGTGGAACAGCTGATCTGAAAGAAAGAAAAAAACACCAAAACACATCACTGTCATGTTCCCGACAAGGTCTGACAGGAACAAAACCAGCAAGTGTCTGTTTATCTCAGTGTCCATTGTCACGCCCCACCAGCAACCGGTGTAGATCAAATGATGAAATCAGTTGACTTGAACTGACTGCAGGCTAATGGTTTGGCTCGGATGAAACCAGGCCAGGCCAGATGGATACATGGTAGCGCCTGATAGCCTTGAGCAACTCTTTGGTCAGGTCACACCTGTTCATTGTGATACTAATGGAACATGAGGAGAGACCCACTGCGCACACACAATCTCTCGTGTACACGGTAGCTTTTAATAGCAGGACAATTCACAGCCTTGAATGTCTTTGTTTGTCGAGAGCAAACCTGTTACAACTACCAACATTAATGATATTACACATATCCACAGCATGGGCAAAAGACAGGAAGTCATTTTAGATGTTAAGTAATATATTCTAAAATGAAGAAATGTCCTCGTCTTTCTTATTAGTCGAGAAATAAATGAACCAAGATATTCTAATTATGAACTCAATCCAAGTCCTCCAAAAGCCAGAAATTAAAAGAGCATAAGAACAATAGATTTAGATCACATATGAACCATGTATGAATCCAGCGGCATTAAACCGATCAGTTTCATTTAGATCCATCTTCAGGTGAACTCAACAACGTTCTGTATAACGCAAACCTTTTTTTCAATAAGCAACACTAATCCTATTTGATTTTGTTTTACAGGGAATTATGATGCTGTAATGCAGAAAAGTGCTTCAAATAATCAGCTCCGCAAATTTGACTTGTGTTAACTGTCAATACTTAGAGCAACACTGCCCTCCACAGGTAAACAAAGACACAGCATAAAGAAAGCAAAGTGTCAGCCCTTCGTTGCATCCCATTTGTCCTCACTACGGCTTGTTTCCTCTCATCCCTCACTACCGCTCACCTCTTGCCAGGAATTAACCTGGCAGAAAGAAGGAAGGAAGAAATAGTAAATGCTAATAGAGGAGAGGTAAATAAAATCAGGGATGTAATTTCCTGCTATTGTCATAAAATGCAAAATGTATACAGATGGAAAAGGCTTATTTTGAGGTTCCGGTCCAATATCTGATCACAGCTTTTTGTCGACCAAGCAAATTGAAAGTGAAATAGCCTGTTTTCTTAAAAAGTCACATATACCCTATCCCCACCAAAATTAGCGTGAATATGCATGTTTTTTAAACACGGGAATGACGTTCGATATCACAAACCTGCCGGAAAACAGAGCTAGTAAAGAGTAAAAAAATGTAACAGTAGTTACTTCTTTTTTTATCTGTTACTTATTCAGTCTCTTTTTCAAAGTCTCAAACCAGATTTGGTGATTGTTGGAACAGTGGAAAGACTAATCAAGACAGTTTTGATGAATTTATTTTTGTTTCTATTGAGTTTGAATGAAGTGCGATTCGATGATCGGCAAGGTATCATCGGTGTCTGTCTATCGGCGAAAATTACAATTGTCTGACTGGAGTCTGGTGGCTTTGAGGAGAGCATACTAATTGTATGTTTTGTACGTTAACAAATTATTAGAATTGTCCAAATCCCTGTTGATTTATTGATTATTTATTATATATTCATTTCAACGTGTGTCACATAGCAACATGCTGGAAAAGGGGCGATCATTTTCTAAAAGGTTACAATAAGTGCTCTGATAAAGTTGCTATAAATCAAACAATAAAGCGTGTTATTCTGCTTCCTACAATACTGAGACAACTGTAGGACACCGGGGCATAATGGTACTACTAGACACCTTTTCACTAAATACATTGATAAAAAGTGCATTTTGATGTGTGTCACTTTTTGTGGCAGATATCTGACAATTGCCTGTGTCCTCTTAGGGCATATGATATACAGTAGTCTACATGTAAAATCATATAAGCTACACACAAAAATGAGGAGGGTTAAAGTACCAAGTATTGAAAGTCTGCACAACTAAGGTCAACATGATTAACATGCCTGTAAACTCCCTACACAGTAGCAGCCACACAGTCTCAAAGATTAATTCAAATATTTGCAGTTAAATAAACCAAGGGCATGGTGTTTGGAGGCTGACTCTCTAGAGTTGATTTAGCCCATTTCAAGGGAATTGCAGGCAGCTTGCCTCTGTGGTCCATCGTATCCTCATCACATGAACTGAAGGACTGCCTACTGGGAAACAGGCTTAGAAACCCCATGAGCTCTCAGTTAGCACACGTCTGCCGTTTTCCTTTAAATCCATTTCCCTAAGAAGAACGAACACTAATGTACTGCAACTGAGTAAATTTGGCCGTCAGCATGGCTACGTGGTTAATGTAGCTCAAAAATGGCAAACCTCCAGTGTGAAATCTCTTTTCAGCCACTCAAGGATGACAGGCCATTTCACTGCAGCAGCCTCAACTTTCACAGAATAATTAAACAAACAGAAAATGGGGTGTAGTCTGTACAACAAACTTAACTCTGACACCATCACTTTCTATTGCAATATCCCAGGCTTCATCCACACATATTTAATACAATTTTGATCAGTCATCAATACAATAAATGTTGGTAGTGGTCGCCTTTGTCTTTGAGGAGCTAAGACCACAGTTTTCATCCTCCCCTAGACACATGCCCTTGTCAGCTGTGACACAATCAACTAAAACAGCACTTGACCCATTTGTCTGCTTCATTTACCCTGACTGCTCCCAACAGCTCACCTGGGACAGCATCTATCCTTGCCTGCCGTTGCTAATCGACCCTTTGTTTTTTTCTTTTTCTTTTAATGGTTCAGCTGTAACACGGAACAAAGGGTTTGATCTCAAGTCAGACACTTTATTACACAGAGGCTCATGGGAAATGATATACAGCCACCTGCAATAGACCAGACCGGCACTGCGTCATCGAAAAGGCCACACACCCTTTTGGAGGATAGAAAACAGAAAAAAGAAGTCAATGCAATTTGTATTGCAGCCTCCTCCCACTCAAGCTAGCTAAGCTAACTAATCCATCAGTAGAAACTGTCACAACATCATTTAGCGATTTACCACACTGACTGTGAAAATTCACGTATCTTATGTGCCTCAAATCTTAGTGTGAATGCCTCCGTTAACTCACTACAACAGCTTTTCTGCATTTTCACGTTTCTCTCCGTATGCGACAGCTCCTTTCTTTCCCCCAAAAGGGGGCACGATCTTGGCAATGACGAGATGCCGGTCTGGTCTATAACACTTCACTGTAATTGTCAACCTAAACAGCAGAATACATCTGACATAGCACAACATTAAACTCCCAATTTATTCAAAAAGCAGTGAAAACACTGCAGGTCACTGAAATCCAACAGACAAAGCACAGGTAAACAGTCAAACATCTGCATAAATTAAAGGAACCAACAAAGGTACTCCCCTTGAAATAATATAACACATTGCAAATTAGCAAACTTCTAAGATTTAGAGGAGAAATTGTATCGTGAGATATAAAAGATGAAGAGGTCCAACTACTCACTGAGACAGGAGCGTTTGGCAGACGCACTGGCCCCTCCAGAACACAAGTTTCCTCCTCGGTGCACAAGTTCCAACTCCAGGTTGGTCCTGAGGAGACAGAGCCATGAGTATTATTAGGTAGCAGGTACACATATGAAAACAGTTCAACAAGTGCATATGTAAAACACTCACACATAGACGTACAAGAGAAACCCTACCATAATTGTCAAGCATAAACCTTTAAAAGGTATACTATACCTAAAATTAGCCCATCACTCACCCTCTCAAGCAGGTTATGTCGAAAAGATTTTCACACATATTTGCAAGGCAATTTTATTCATATAGTATATCTGATTATCAGTAAAGGTGGTGTTCAAACACTACCCCATCCAGGGACATTTAAGAACCCATGTTTACCCCAGACATAAACCACACGCAAGTGAACGGAGATTCAAATGTTCTGACCATTTTTGACAGAACAAAGTTAACTGGAGATTATTATGGTTACATTAACTGGTTTCTTTGAAGCTGACCTGCAATCACCAATTAACTTCACCTCAAGTTAGTTGTACTAAATTTCCTGCTTCACCGATCAATAGTTGGCTAATGACAGCATCATAGTTTACACTTGAATCAACAACCCGTGTGTGAGACTTCTGGCCAAAGAACAAGTTGGAAGCATAATTCAATTAAATGAACAAATAGGCCAAAGTGTGCAACGTAATTGTGCATTAGAGGGTAAATGGAAAATGTTTATATAGCAATATTTCAGCCAAATTATGTGTCTATGTATCAAAGTTATAACTGAGATGTGCATTACACAGCACAATTAGTTTGGTAAATATTTTAATAGATATTTATTTATTTATCTAAAAGTATACTGTTGTTATAAGCATCTCATCATATAATCAAGCAAGCGAGTAAAACATTTTTTGTCATGTATTACAGGTTACATGGGATGAGTCACTGACACAAAATGATCAATCCGGGATGCAGTATTCCTTTAGAAAACAGCCATTAAAATGGAGATTGTGTTTGCGTGAGAGAGGGGTTGTGTCTATAAGGTAACCCACAAATTGTGAAACTTATCGTGAGATGGTTAAGGTTAGGGTAGGTCTTCAGGCAGTGAATCTTGTGAGAGTTTTTGCAATTTGTGGGTTACCTTCTAGACACAACCTGAGCGAGGGGATGGAGGTATTGGTAGAAATGGCTGAGTGTCATCATATTCAGCTTTTGGTTACATAGCCTGGCTCTTTTACCAGTTTGATTAGGAAGATGAAAGATGCTGCATAGTCAAGCCATTTGCCATTTAATGTGCCTGTTTTGCAGCAGCAATTCCATATCAAGTAAATGACAGCTTTCCAAGACTGATTTTACACAAGCCGGACCATTAGCATAAAAGCTGTTCCAACCACAGTTCATGCATAATCCCCAATGTGCATTTCCCATGCATATCCAAACACATTTCACTCCTGAATTTTAATTCCCCAATACCAACCAAAACAGTGAAAAAAATAAACTAAAAGCTCTAACAAAGTACATAGATGGTAAAACCAGATAGGTATTACTAAAATAAGACTGATCTGGGCCCGTTTTCATCTTGCCACTGGCCATTTCTTTCTATGGGCCAGGGAGGTGGGGGCAAATCCTTGGGTTTCCTGGGAGAAAAAGCAATTTCACATAGATAATGCAGCCACGGTGAAGCTCCATCTGGCTTTTGCTGATAAGAGTGCCCCTGTGACAAAGGAATTTTCCACTCCTCAGGCAATTTGCGCTGTTCATTGAACTTCAGAGAGCCAACAGGCACCCAGACACACTCGGGGGATCTTTCTGTTCGGGGTGGAGGGCTGAGGGAACCATAGTGTTGGGTGGGCAAAGGGTCTGGATGGTTACGCTCCAGGAAGGGCAGAGCTTTTGGAATGGGAGTGGTGAGAAGTTAGAGACCCCAAGGTGAACTGAAAGCCAGTCATTTCTATGACCAGCTTGTTGTGAAGATACACACACCTGAGAAAGGACTATAATTGTTTTTTCAAGATTACATTTCTGGCCTTTTTGCCAGAGGGTTGGACGTGCCAAAATCATCAAAACGGGGACATCGCAGTGGCATCATATGCGTCTTAGACCACTAGCTCACCCCAAGATGCTCCATAATAATGTAATGTAAAGGAACTGTGTGAAGGACCACTTAAAGACCAGTGGTCCAAAAATTCAGTCAGAGGAGGTAAAATAAATCCATACTCAGTTAGACCTAACAAGTGAAGATAGAGCAAGAGTCAATACCATTTTACTAAGGTCTGAAGTGGCAAAGCTGCTAATGTAACTTTAGAAGGGCACTATTCTTGCACCACCTCCAGGACCAATGCAGCAGTATAATGACAAGTATGAAAAAAAACAAATCAACAACACCTTCACAGCTCCCTGAACAAGTTTGAAATGCAAAGAAATCCATATATTTGTTGCAAGTGCTATGCAACAACTGCAGTATTGAATTTCCATTTCAAGGTGCCTTTCTGCAGTAAAAATGCTAACAAAGCAAGACTCTGACACTGAGAGAGGACACTACTGTCTTTTTGCATGGACAATCATTGTTATTCAAGCTGAGAAGCTGACATTAAGAAACAGAATTGCAAAGTGTTCTTCTTCTTCTTCTTCTTCTTCTTCTTCAAGCGAAAGAGCAGGCAGACATTTATCTCACTGGTCTTAACAATCAGTTGCGTGTTGAAGCATGTGTGTAAAAATGTGTGATCACATCCGCACTGCATTGTGGGTTGGGCTCAAAGGACACCAAATCACATCTACATACTTGCATGAGCAAGTATACTAGGGCTGTCAAAGTTAACGCAATAACCCATATTTGTTTTAATGCCACTAATTTCTTTAATACATTAAAGCAACTCGCGATTTTTAGGTCACAGCGGGCTCACCATGTCATACCAGCTCACCGTGAAGGAGGTTAAATAACACTCCAAACTTGCACTAAAATTTTGGCGAGGAAAAACTGACATGGCCATTTTCAAAGGGGTCCCTTGACCTCTGACCTCAAGATATGTGAATGAAAATGGGTTCTATGGGTACCCACGAGTCTCCCCTTTATAGACATGCCCACTTTATGATGATCACGTGCAGTTTTGGGGAAGGCATAGTCAAGTCAGCACACTGACACACTGACAGCTGTTGTTGCCTGTTGGGCTGCAGTTTGTCATGTTATGATTTGAGCATATTTTTTTATTTTTTTAAATGCAGTCCCTGTGAGGGTTTCTGGACAATATTAGTCATTGTTTTGTGTTGTTAATTGATTTCCAATAATAAATATATACATACATTTGCATAAAGCAGCATATTTGCCCACTCCCATGTTGATGAGAGTATTAAATACTTGACGAATCTCCCTTTAAGGTACATGTTGAACGGTTAAAAAATATTTTACTCAATTGACAGCCCTAATGTATACACATTCACATTTTCCCTGTGCTTTTTCTCTTCAACAGTAATAACAAAATGGGAGATTTTTCAATAGACAACCACACTCGAGCAATTACATGTTCATCATCACCGCCAAGAATAAGAAGTTATGAATTATATTAAGTGCAAAATTTACATAGTCACTGTTAAGGAGGATTCTCAGATATATTTTTACGTATTTCTTATATTTTGTATTGTACATTTTTCAGTTTTATATTATGTCTCTTTATTTTTACACTGTGTTTATTTGTTCTGCACTAAAACAACAAGACAAATTCTGTGTATGTGCAATGCTACTAAGCAATAAAACAATTTCTGATTCTTCTATTAACGGAGTGCTGTCTAAACTCAGTGTGACTCTGTCCTCACCTTGCCACGGAGTACATGAAGAGGAAATCGTTGTCAGGGGAGCCAGGGTTCTTGCCGTAGTCCATGTATTTCTTCTGGGTGGTATTCTTGATGTCTTTAATGACCAGCTCCATCTCTTTACTCAAGTTGGATTCCGTCTAAAAAAAAATAAGAATACAATTAAGTCAAAATGATTTATGAATGGATTTTTTTGGAAGCTAACCCAAGCTAAGAAAAACGTTTTATGTTAAAATAAACAATTCAAGATCTAGCACAAGAAAATACATTAGACAGGAAAATGTGAGTGAATTAGAGTAATGTCCACAGCCTCTTTGTAATGTCAAACATATCCAATGTATCCAATGGCTTTGTGTTTAGCTACCTGCAAAGTGAGAAAACAGGAATAGTCACGATTCACCTTTATTGAAATTTCCTTTTCTTATTTTTTATTATCCCCCTCATAGGCAGTTTAGACTGCAGTTTGGGACATTTGATACAATGAGCTTATAGCATTCATATTTAACAAACTTTTTGCCTCACAAAGAGACTGCTGTAATACAGCAGCTTACAATTATAGGAAATGTCCATTTGTAACTTTTACTAAAGCACTTTCCAGCTATTCCTTTCAAAAAAAACTTTATAAACAGAAAGCTTAAATTTGCTTGGCTCAACTGTTTGCTTGAGCACATTCCTAAAAAAAGACCCACAGGGACACATCTTCAATTTCAAAAACATCAATTATACAATGTAGAGCTTTTCCACTCCATTCTGCAGCATTCTCCTGCAGCATGAAGTTGCTCAAAGCCACCTGAATTCAAACTTCTGACTTCCACCTCGGAAGAGGGATTTTACAAACACCTGAAGGGTACATAAGAATCAATATGTATTGTAACGGGTCATCAAATAAAGCATGGTTCTAATAGATTGCTCATAGCTGTTAACACTTTTAATAAAAGGTCTCTGCAATTTTATGACATCATTTTTCCCCCTCTAAATCTGTTTTTAAGAAAAATGGCACATCATCTTACAGACTGCCATGAGTATTTCAATGTTTGCTCCAATTTCAGGTCTGAAAATCTATTTGGACTGATTCTGGTTCTCTGCTAAAGAGACAAATCCGTGCTTTCTGCAAGGCATTTTGACATTTTCAATGTGTTTTTTTCAGTTACCCAGTGGATTTCATTTGATTAATTTCAAATCAGTATGAAAACTAACTTAAGAGAACTGAAATTTACTAGCTGCTTGGTAATCAATTTTAGTTTGTCAAAATGACTTAATAGTTGCATGGTATTGCCATGCAGATGTTTCAAATCAATCTGCATTTACAACAGCATTACCATGCAAAAATAGCGCATCTGAACAAGGGCTGCCCCCTCTTAATCAATTAGTCTACTAATCAGTCGTTTTGGTCTTAGTTGATTAAGATCTCTTCACTCGATTCGTCATTTTTTATGTTTTATTCATGCTGAATGACTTATTTCCAAGAAACGTATGAGCACATCTCTGGTGAATACAAAATTTAAAGTGGTGCATTGTGTGATTCTCTGTGGAGAAACTCAGTTTTACAGATCTGTCGATTAAATCAACTAATCGATTAGTCAACAAAATTGCACAAGTGGTAGTCGACTAGAATTTCTTTGGTTGAGAACAGCTCTAAGCTGAACAATAAAATAAGATTTGAAATTCATTGTGATCCAAATACACCACTAACTAACGCTGTGAAATATGGTTATTAGACTAAAGTCATTGAGTGGAGTCCTTTAACTTCTTAACTGTTTTTAATAAAAGATCTACAGGGTCTAAAGTAGAGTCCTTATTTGATCTGGAAATGTCTATGATTTGGAAGCAAAATTAAATATAGCATAAAGCACTCTGCCAATCATGACATCCATCCATTAGATTATAGGTTACAAGATACACAAAAGTGTGTCAGAGTGTAAAAGTGCCGCTGGTAGTTATTGGCACTTCAAGGATGTCAGGCGCTTGATGAATTCTCCGCCCTGTTTCCATCTGCATCAAAGGTCACACTCCCTACAAATTTAGAGTAAACTGATTGTTTCTAGTAATCAAAATCACCGTGTTTGTTACCACCAGCCAGTAATGAGTCATGATGACAGTGTGTTTAAAATACAGGATGCTTTTAGTGATAAACTCTTGGCCTTATAGTAAAACTTACTGCGAAAAGGCCAAGTTTCTCCTGAAGATCTTCCACCTCCTTTACGAGCGCAAACGTCTTCTTGTTTGTGGGTGTGTGCCAGGCACCAGCCTCTGTGCCCCGCCCGGGGCGACAGGGAAGGACACTATTGGCAAACTGTCGACACAGTGGGCACGTAAATTCACCCTTGTCCACAGAGAAACCCTGGAGGACCTGGTCATTCTGAAAAGACACATGAAAGTTAGATTTGACCTGTATCTAAACTCAAAACTTGAAACAGGCAACTGGTGGTGGACTTTTTATAAGTAAAAGGTGATATGCAGGATTTCTGAAAAATGCAACCTCAAATCTTTCCATTCTGTATTTAACCAAGGAAAATGTCTACAATCGGTGGCTCTAGAGCTCCTAAGATTTTCATCAATTCATCATTTATTCTAAGTAAAATTTTAAAAAAAAGGACTAATGTTCATCTTTGTACTCACCAGAGCTTAAGTTATACCATTATTTTGCTGAAATTCTGTCTAATCAAAAAGTCAAAAAATGCAAAGCTATTCAATTTCTTATAATAAGAATCAGATAAGTAAGAAACTTCTCACATTCAAGTGGCTTTAACTAGAAAATGCTTGGTATATTCACTTGACTAATGACTTATATAATTAATCAACTGTCAAAATTGTAATTGATTAATTTTCTGTCAAATAACTACAGGAATTAGATGACTAATGATTCATAAGGTCAAGCTTCCTCTTACCCTCAGAGACTCCATGTATGACTTGTGGCAATCTATATGCAAAGTGTGTCCACAGGTCTGAACGTAGACGCCCCCATCCCAACCTATTGACACAGACTGCAGACAAGAGCTCTGCAGAATTCACAAGAAAAAAATCACATCAATTAGAGTATGCAAATATATCTTCAGACATTCAACCTCCTGGACCTTTTGTTTATATCGTGGTGCTGATAAATAAATAAGACTTTTAAAAGAACAAGAACATTAACAAACTACAATAAACACCCTATTGATGAGGTCTTTTAAAGCCAGCATCTTTTAAGGGACAATTAGACTGCATGAGTGAATCACCAGCTTTTTATTAGATTATATCCAATTCAACTAGTGTCATCATTTTTGGCATTGTGTTGCAAGCTAATCAATACACAATGTTGGCATGAGTTCAATGCAATTTTCAATAAAGCTTTTTAGTTTTACTTTTTAGTGATGACTTTGATTTTTTCCTGGAAATGCTGCCTACTGGTATATGCAATTTTATTCTGCTGTTTGTCACACAATAATGTATTTAAAGTGATGTTACGTGACAGCCATTAGCTGGCATGTAATGTGACTACCACAAGCATTTAAGAAATGTATTCTCTCAAAGGGATGTCAGCAGACATATTGCTGACTTGCATACAGTATAAACTAAATGTCAAGAAATCCAAACAGACAGGATGAAAGCCTGTTATTAGAGCTGTTACTTAACACACAAAAATCCATATGGCTAATAGTGCTCTAAGTGCTTTCAGCTTTATCCTCTCCTGTGTAAAGCCGACAGTATTTTCTGAGACACCTACATCTTTGAAGAACCGTTGCATGAGCGTCAGTCTGACATCATGAGCCACTCCACACGTGTCTGCAGCGTAGATGTGCTCTTCATCACTTGTCGGTAGCTTCTTAGCTTCTTCGCTTTTGCAGCGGTGCCCGAGCACTGAAAGCCAATCACAGATGTCAGTTATGAATTATGATGCAATCATGATAAACCTGTATTCAGTATTAATATAAAAAGTCAAGGATTGTGGTCAGAGTTCATACAGCATATATGCTACAACTAACTTTAGTTAGTTAAACAATTGATGAATCAATTTGTTCATTATTTTACTGATTAATCATTTAGATTTAAAAATATCAGAAAATAGTTAATAACGGCGATTACAATTTCCCAAATCCCAAGGTGATTGCTTCAAATTATCTATTTTTTTTTTATCCCACTCATCAATCAAAACCCCAAAGATAACAAATCTTCACAAAGCAGCAGCTTTCCACAGCTGGATCCAGAGAATGTTTGGCATTTTGCTTGACAAATAACTTAAAACAATGAATATGGTGATACATTTTCCATCAGTCAACGGATTGTTTCTGCCCTATATAGTATGGTTTACTGTTAGTTTTCAATGGCCAAACTCAGATTTTTATGCTTTTCACAATGATGATAAATCAGACACAGTCTGACATTCAACAACAATGAAATCAAAATAGAAGAACGTGAAGCTTTAAATGTTGATGGTGTCTGGTCACCAAAAAGGACAATGAAATTGTCTGCTACTATGAACTCATTGTTGGTCACTGGTGGTACATTTTAGGAGATGCTTTTTTGACATTGTGGTCTTCTGAACTGCCATTTATTTGCATGACAGCGAGTGATCCTCCTCTGTCCACAAGAAATGAACTCTTACAATGATAAGCTCCATGTACAAGTGAGCAGGGATCGACATGACTGATAAATGAGCCAATTAAAACAGCAGTTAACCCACCTTTTAAAAAATCTGACTTCCAATACGGAGGATCAAAGGTGCTATGAATGACTGCTTGGATTTAAAAGGCAAAATTTCAAACAGAGAAATAGAAAAGTCATCTGTGGTTGTTTAAATTGTACTCCACAACCAAGACATTAAACTAGAGCTGCAACGATTAATCAATTAATTGGTTAGTTGTCAACTATTAAATTAAATCGCCATATATTTTAATAATTGATTAATCGGTTCGAGTAAAAAGTCTAAATTCTCTGATTCCAGCTTCTTAAATGTGAATATTTTCTTTACTCCTTTATGCCAATAAACTGAACATCTTTGAGATGTGGACAAAACAAGACATTTGAGGACGTCATCTTGGGCTTTGGGAAACACTGATCGACATTTTTCACCATTTTATGACATTTTATAGACCAAACAACTAATCATTAGTTGCAGCCCTACAATAAACAAATGTGTCCTGTGTAGATTATTAATTTCACCATTTGAGAAAGGAAGGGGAGGATGCCGGGACATGCAGTACCTGAGGATGCTTGGAGGAGAACTACTAGGCCGGTGGGTCTGTCCTCGGTGGAGGGTCCGCTTTGGCCACAGATCACGCAGTCATAAAGAACCTCAGACTCCATCACTTCAGACGCTCCGAGGTCCATGGCTGCTTCGGTGTCAGGGGATTCTAGCACAAAAAAAAATAAAAATCTTAATATACGTTTTCAAAAGCTTCCCCGCAAAGACTTTCAAACATATAACATAAACATGGGATACACTCCAGCAGCTGAAGCCAATACTTAAACCTGGAAAAGCAATTTTGAGAGAATTCTGAGAACATATCACTAATATTCAATGATCTGTAAGCATTACATGAAAAGCATCCATTTGTGTGAGAAACAAAAACACTTGAGAGGCTATCCTTTAGGTAGATCAGAAACTGAAGTAACAATCCGTGATGTAGGGAGGTCACTGACTGCAAGCTAGGCTACTACTCAGGTGGCAAATACCACTCTCAGTTACACAACACTGCTCTTTTCTAATTTAACCTGAAAATAACCAATTCTAGAAACATACTTCCAACTTCCTATGAGTGGTTTCCTTACCACACGTCAGTCATGGGAAGAAGAATGGAGTCTGTAACATCTATCAATACTGGGAACATATGTAATTTCTCTCTCTCCAGCCCCTATCTGCATGATTGGCACAGCACTAGAAATTAATTACTGATGTGAAATTACTTTTAAATGTTAAGAACTGTGTTCAATTTGAGCAGTAAATATTGGGGACAAATGTCAAGCTGTGTTGGAAATTGATTTATTGCTTTTTGGTGGAATATGTTCTCATGAGAGGTCACTATGTTCCTGGGGAAATGAAAGATGCATTAGATGTCAACAACACCACAGCGTTAGCCCCAGGCCATCCCGGTACATAGAGTCACCAACCAAGAAACACGCGTGAAAGGTAAGACGACAAGGACACACTAACCGTTGGTGTGCTGCTGCTTTCTGCTTCCTACAGCATACATTTGTAAACCCTCTTTAAAGTTTTGTATGCTTGCAATAGGTTTGTAATTTTTCATATGTTAGCCTGTTCTTAAAGAATGCTACTTCAGTTAATGATGACACCGACAATCTCCTTGCAGAGATGGGCTTGGTATAACTTGTTCAGGTTACGGACATATTTCTGCCTCCACCCCAAAACAATACATTATCTAAGATCTATTTTTTCCATCAGCCACACCAGTGACGTGAGGTCGTCACAAATGGTGTGTGTTAGAAAAAAAAAATCTGACTATAAAACAGTGCCAAGGGAGACGGGGGAAATTGGTGTACGTATGGGTCAGAGTTTCCGTACAGGTGCGTACATTCTCCCATCACGTTTGCCTTTGTGCCGTATGCCTCTTTCAGGCCCCATTTTGTGCGTTAACACAGACCGTATATAAGAAGTGGATATAGTCACTGTGACGTCACCCACTGGTTTGTGGACTACCATTATGAAGCCTTGAGTTCAGCATTTTGGCCATTGCCATCTTGGTATTTGGCCTTTTTTTTCAACCACAAGTGACATGAGAGGGTGGAGCTAAGTACAACCGAACGCTGAATAAGACATTTTCAGGCGACAACAAAGGTTATAATTAACTTTAATGAACTGATAACACACTGTAAAAGAGTTAAAGTTGTAAGACAGGAACAAGGACAACTCCCAGACCGGGCAATGCCGAGGTAGTGACCTTTCAATCGCAAAGTAGCCACGCCCTAAAGCATACCCTGCTTTATGGTCTATTTGACTCTAAATGGGACCATCATTTACTAAATGAACATCATGCTGTGTTGAAGACTTGAAACTAGTGATTGAGAACATAAACTCATGTTTACAATGTTTACTGAGTGAGAAGTAGGGTCATTTTCTCATAGACTTCTGTACATTCAGACTTCTTTTAGCAACCAGAGGAGTCGCCCCCTGCTGGCTGTTAGAAAGAATGCAAGTTTAAGGCACTTCCCCATTGGCTTCACTTCTCAGACCTTCACTTGATTTAAATTGTCATCTTCCCATCCCATTTATATCTTACTTCGGTACATGACGCAAAGCCAGCAGCGAGTTTGAAGTACAGCACCTAAAGTTACTGCTCAGCAGGAAGTGTGCAGAAGAGGTCATAATACAGTCCTGCCGGGGCGGTCGGTCTGATCACAGCAGCCATTATTCATTCACTAACCATGATGTGTCAAGGTGGGCCCTGGGAGTCCAGCCCACTATTAGTGCTTTGATCCTAAGTGCCCTCAGCCAGCAGCCACCCACACTCCCACAGGAGCGCTCTCCTCTCAATTTCTCCTAACAGGCCTGCAGAGACCACAAGCATAGACTCAGCCCACTGTCACCTTGCCCCAGTGAGAAAGGTATAGCAATGATAGGTTTATTTCAGCCAACAGTGCTTTTCATCAAGGGCTATAGTAGCACGACGTCCTTCAAACAAAAAGTGTTACTGTGTGTTTTGTGCTTTTATAAAAAGGTCTTGTACACCTATGTCAGAACAAATGCAGGTTGTTGCAGCTACACTCAGTCCTTGCTGAAGGCATAAATATTCAGAACAGTGCTCTGTGCAAAGTGCAGATTTTCATTATATATTTTAGTCAGGTTTTTCTTAATTATACAAAGGAGGAGGCCTACAGTTCATAAAAGACTCTTCAGAGAAATTCACTAGAATTAAACTGACAAGAAAAAAAATAATAATCATATTTTACAAAATTCAGACCTGAAATTGAGCATGTTTGCCTCATAGTTTGTGGCCATCCTAACATAATGCATGTCTTAAAACTCACTGGATTGGAAACTAATGAGAAGTGTAGGTGCACTTGTTAATCACCTCCACCACACACACACCTCACCTTATGCATGTGTTAGTAACTCAATAGCTCGCTTGTTTGGCTGTGCAGCATTAGACAGTAGACTGAATATTGTGCGTTGATTTACAACTATGTTACATGAAGTATGCCAAGTAAAGATTGTGTGAGCACATTTGCCCCGTTGCTGTCGCTTTCCTGCTTCTGCATAGCATCCTGCCATGATAGGACACTCTTTGCAAACAGAATTTGGGCAGTGGCTGCTGCGAATGGTGTGTTAGTAATTTAAAGCTCTAAAAGACCATAAAACTGAGGCAACAAGTTGACAAAAAAAGGTGAGCTGGCTTTTTCTTACCAACATCCATGGCCGTTTCCATGAAACTCTTCTGCCTGGAGGCAAATTCAGCAAGCAGTTTCTGCTGTCTCTCTCTAGCCCTCTGACGTCTGAAAGAAAAAGAGTGAGATACTATTTGATGAATATGCAGCAATATGCAGTATTTAACTTCTGCTCCAGATAATAAGTTCCTGGCACTGACTTGCTCCATTTAAGAACATTAATCACTGCATTTCCACTTCACAAATGCATTACAGTCACATGGGAATAAGCACGTCTGTTGTGCGAGGCATGTTTCCCCTGATCACCCACAGCATGTGCAACAGATTCTCCCATGTAGCCGGAAATACTGTTCAATACACAGCATGTGTCTGATTTTAACAAGGCTGTGTTATAAAAGTTGGAAAGGTTGATTATTGAACTAATATGGCGGGTTGAGCCCCACTCTGCAGACTTACAGGGCGAGAGCTGACTGTAAATTAAGTCCCTAATAAGATGACATAAACAAATGCTGACAGGAGCGTCACAGCTCAATAGTTTTCACTGATGGCTTCAGGGGTGCCGACAACCAGCATGAGGAATGGGCAGCAGCTTCTCACTTCTCGCTGCCACTGACCGCACGG
>CAKALG010039291.1:0-13067 GCA_916700815.1 Helicolenus hilgendorfi
ACGCGGGCGCAGAGGCTCTTTGCCGGGAAGCAGAAGACAAGGCGTGTTTGGTTTTGCAGTCAAGAGAGAGATGAATAAGACTATTGAATAAGGGGGAGGGAGGTTTGAATAACAGTATTTTACATGAATGGATCTTCAGGGAAATGACTGCTCCGTCGCTCCCTCTGCTCTCTATTTTCGGCTGCGATTTGACAACAGGGTTTGAGTGTGTGTGTAGGGGGGGGGGTTGCATTTTGGCTGATTGAGTCTACGCTGCTATCACACTGTGTGTAAGTGACAGTGTGCCATATTATGTTGTTGTGGGTGTGCGCGTAGACGAACAGTGAACGGTGGCTTCACGCGGACATAAACTGCACACACACACACACACACACACACACACACACACACACACACACACACACACACACACACACACACACACACACACACACACACACACACACACACACACACACACACACACACACACAGTGAAATCACAGCTGTTCTCAGTTGCTATGCGGCACTCGCACCATCGTCTCAGATAACACACACATACGCACACACGCATACGGGGTGCGAGACGGGGACAGCAACACCACACTTGACAGGGTCGGAAGGTCACAGGGGTATTGTGGCAAAGTTGCCTAGCAACGAACACACGGCACATACCGTTTTTCCAGTGCGGTGTGTTCCCCCCCTTCAACTGATCTGAATGCAGTTATGACGAATACGGTGACAGTCGGTGATTGTTTTGCACCTTGCTCTCAGTGGTAGCAGAGAGACGTGTTTGAATGTGCCGGTGCTTCATTATAGACCACAATAAATCGTGCACCATTGTTAGCACTCCACAGTGAAACCAAAGGGTACAGTTAGCAGCAGGCTAGCTTGTTCATTTGCAGCTACTGGAGCTTATACGTAGGTGTAAAAACAATAACATATAGTTATGTTTTAGGCCAAACCAGGTCACATTCAACAAACTTTGGTTCAGCTGACGCTGTTAGCGCTGTATTCTTCTGTGCTTTCCAATATTGTCCCTTAGGGGTGGGGAAAAAAATCGATTCACATATGTATCGCGTTTTTTTTTGTTGTGGTTTTGAAATCGATTTTTTAATGCCAGAATCAGTATGTTTGCTTCATATGAGTCTTAGCGGAGGTAAAAGGAAGATATCGCTTTTCTTGTTGTAGTCTGAGTAACGTGATGTCATATCTCTTCCGTATCCGTCAACCAAAACAAACCGCAGCTGGCCGCAACGACAAAGTACAAAACGTCGGAGGGTCCGTGTGGATACGACCTGCACCCTCACATTTTAAATCCAAAGTGGTAATCACTACACATTAGTACACAGTAAAGTATGGAAACACTTTGGGTTTCACACATTGCTATACATTGCTTTAACTCTGTCATGGACAGGAAACGGTATCGTATTGCGCTAACGTTCAGCCAGCCGTCACTTGCATCTGATATTTAAGTTAAATACAGTCAAATGGAGCTGACCATGGATGTATAAAGAGGACGAAGCTGACAGGTGAGCTAGCGGCGGACTTGGCAAAGTTAGCGGAAGCATATACGTGTGACTACGTCCGTTTTTCAAAATACGGTGTTAACAAATGCAAATGTAAATACAAAATACGTATATGGAAATAAGATTGATTGAATTGTATTCATCAGAAGTATAAAACATTACCTGTCCCTTATAAATAAAAAAGAAAATACCACTAATTTGTGAGGGGAATGTCTTTATTATTTGATTTGTGGGTTGCTGGAAAAAATTTAATAAATATTGCCTGACAATGAATGATATATTTGACATCAGGACATCTCTGACTACATAAATGCTAAAAATCAATCATTTTAATGTATTAATTTAGATCAAATTAAAAGTCCCTAGAAGTGTATTCAACTTTTTCCCACGGTCTAGTGTTAAAAAAGTTAACAAAAATCGCAATAAGTCATAAAATCCAATCGTAATACTTGCAAAATTGCAATACTTAAAAATCGCAATACATATCGAATCGGCACCCAATTATCGTGATAGTATCGAATCGGGAGATAGGTGTATTGTCCCAGCCCTATTGTCCCTTTAGACTTGCCATACCCCTGCGCTCCTGTAACTCTGAAAAGCAAACCCCTGCGGACAACATTACCGAACACAGAATACAGTAACAGGAAAGTGACATTGAATACTACTTGAAAAAGTGTGTTTCATCAGGCCTGCAGTCGGCTCAGCCCATCTGTGTACTGAATTCTTTATAGGTTATCACAGGAACAAGGCTCCTGTCCTCTCTACCTCTATCCCTTTGTGCACAGCGGTGTTTCACAAACACAAACAGCGAGCTGGGAAGGACATTTGGGGTTCTGTAGAAGATGAATTAAGCATCGCTTTTGGGTAAACATGCACCCGTCCAACTAGCCCAAGGCCACATTCAGACCGACTTCAACCTGGTGGGAATAAACGCAGCCCTCTCATTCGTTTCAATAGTTCGTGGGTGCAGCTGGGGGTGCCAACGCCAAAGGTTCCAGCAAAACAATGCAGGGATGTCCAGCAAAAAAGCGGAACAAGGCTCAACTTTGGCTGCAACGTGACGCCATTCAGCAAGGCGCTGCGATGGCCAATCAAGTACGCGCAAGCACAAGCTCCTGGTAGATTACTCCATATTTCCACGGTTTACCTTGCGATCGTCATGTCAAAAGATAAATAATTTCTGCCATGATAACTTTCCAGAGTTGTAAACTCCTGTATGTGAGTATTACAAACATTTGGTGTTTTGGCGTCAGATAAACCTTTACAGGCATTGATCTGTTACTCCAACTGGACTTCCTGGATCCAATTTCATGTCTCACTGGTACCTTAAGGCCGTGACACTCCAAGCCATTTTGGGGCCGTCAGTGAGCGTCTGTCAACCTAGTTTTTGCAGTGTGTACCGCATCGTCGGATCTAGTCTGCCCCGTGTCGAAGGCTTTTTGGCCGATTCAGCATGTTAAATTTGCGGCGGAGCCCGTCGGTGAGAAAAATGACTGTTGGCTGTTCAGCTTAAACAAATCAGTTATAGCCATTTTCAAGGAGGTCCCTTGACCTCTGACCTCAAGATATGTGAATGAAAATGGGTTCTATGGGTACCCATGAGACTCCCCTTTACACTTTATGATAATGCAGTTTGGGGCAAGTCATAGTCAAGTCAGCACACTGACACACTGACAGCTGTTGTTGCCTGTTCGGCTGCAGTTTGCCATGTTATGATTTGAGCATATTTGTTATGCTAAATGCAGTACCTGTGAGGGTTTCTGGACAATATTTGTCATTGTTTTGTGTTGTTAATTGATTTCCAATAATAAATATATACATACATTTGCATAAAGCAAGCATATTTGCCCACTCCCATGTTGATAGGGGTATTAAATACTTGACAAATCTCCCTTTAAGGTACATTTTGAACAGATAACAAATCTGCAATTAATCACGTTTACTATGGACAGTCATGCGATTAATCATGATTAAATATTTTAATCGATTGCCAGCCATAGTTTAAATATGTTTTTTCTGGTATCTGTGACAGTAAAAGTACAGTCAGTTAGACATTTTCTCATACGTGCACACACACACACACACAATCATACATTACACATTTAATATGTGGGGCATGTATTAAAACAAAAAAAATGAGCCTCCTGAAGACTCAATTACATTTTTCTATAAAACAGAAATAATGAACTTCACTGGTTCAGCATTACTAAAAACAAAGTGCTGCATGCTCTAAAACCACCATGAAATCAATAAAAGACATTTTAAAAATTGAGTTAAAAGCAGTGGTCTCTGTTTTTTTTTTTTTTTTAACTTCATTTTACTTCCTTGCTTTAGTCAGTGACGTCACATGTCAGCCCCCTCCTGTCTCCTCCGTCTTCGCCGTCTCTTTCCACTGTGTGCAGTGGAACAAAGCGGAGATGGCAGAGAAACTTATCTTTAAAAAGAAACTGCACAGTGTTGTGGAATAATTTGGTAAACTGTCACAGAGAGCGAATCCTATCTCGGAGAATGCCACTCACACACACGCAAGCTTACGAGAATGCTCACACACACACACACACACGCAGGGACTTTGGTGTTTACATCATATGGGAAGGTATTTTTTCCCCTCACACTGCCAGGGAACAGGCCCACGCATGGACACACAGACGCTGACTAAGGCCCTAAGACTGCTGGGGTGGGGGGTGAGTGTGTGCACATGTGTGTGTGTGTGTGTGTGTGTGTGTGTGTGTGTGTGTGTGCACATATGTATATAATTACTTGTTGAAGTGAGGTTCGGACATAATTTGGACTGCATCTATGATTTGTTTTGCTGTTATGGTCCGAATGTGGGTTTTGTCTTTGTGTTTGTTTATGCATGTGTGTGTGTTTGTGTTTGTGCAGTGGTATCAAATCATCCTGTTCAGTGTTAAGCTGTTGTATGGTTAGAGGAATGTACAGTGGACTGTTTGGTCCTAGATTAACTAATGCTAATCAGTTTATTAGGAAAATCTGCATATGTTGTGTTTGTGCAAGTGTAGTCATACCATTTTGTATGTGTGTCGCTGCTCTGCTCATAAACTGTTAAGTCACCGTGTGGTGCGATTTCCCTTCGGTTTGGGGTTTGAGGTTAGAGAAAGAAGAAGAGGGAGAGGACGGTAGAAAGACAAAGTGTGCGTCTTTGTGTGTATTCAGGTCCGTTAAAAGCTTCCAGTTCTCCCATCCAACGTCAGATGGCTGATGTTCAGAGCCTCAACCACAACGCTCGGCGAACACAACAGGCGGCCTATTCAACCCAAGACACAAATAGAGCACTCCTCCTCTGTGCTTAAAACCCCGTCGCTCAAACGGTGAGCTAAAAACAGATATTTTTTTTTGTCGAGAGCTGAAGAAGGCCAACCGCCGAAATCGCTCCTCTTTCTCCATGACGCTGTGTTTTCTCTTGCTAAAAATAAGAACTGGCACGTCCGCGGCATCTGCGGAGAGGAGCGAGCATCATCTCTCCCTCCTTCCCATTCACTGCCTGCCTGCGATTGTTGGCGAGACTCGGGATGAGAATCAAACGAAAGGTCAGGCAGTCGCAGACGGAGGGCAACAAGGCGATGGAGTTACCAGTTGCGAGACACTGGGATATTCATTTCAAATAGGAGGGATGCCGCAACAGGCTGCAAATGTGTGTGTGTGCGGCACGAGCATCTTTAACCCTCTGAGACCCACAATAAACCTGTTTTTTGTCTTTTTTAGGGGGGTACAGGTGGTCTTTAGGGGGAGATAGCAGGTCAGCAGTAGAGGTTACATAGACGTGGTGTACATCATCTGAAAGCTGGGAACCTCAAGTTGTTCTAGTAATAAATCAGAAATAAACAAGTGTATAAGGGCTTTGAACATTATGATTGAAGTATATGATTGTCATTCTCATGCTCTTTTACGTCTCATAAGTTGTTGCAGCAATCTTTTGGTTCATACCAGTTGTTACGCAGATTTGGTGATAAATTTAACCATTTTTTACCACTCGAGAATTGATAACAAAATTTCAATAATCCATCCAAAATTCCACATTAAGACACAAAGACCTTGAGGAAAATCATAGAAAAAGCCATGTTGTGATTTGGTATCAAAAACTTTTGACATTTTGAGATTTCTGCAAGAATTGCGTTTTTCGGCAATTGGATGGCGAGCACTTCTGTTCTGGAAAACTGCTCAGAAACCCCCTTATTGTCAATCTACCTAGGAGAGCCATCCATCCTCTGAATGCTCTAGGTCTCTCATGAGGCTGTAATTATCCTAAAGGTCACAACAGGTCATTTTTTTTTAAATTCCTCATTATATGAAATGGCTACTATAGGGACTAACATCATCACACATGGGCTCATTGGATCCACAAGAGTCTCAGCCAGTCTCAGTAATCTAAGACTGTTTAGGGACCCCAGTATGCAGAAATGTCTGTAAAAGGGAGACTCGTGGGTACCCAGTAGAACCCATTACCATTCAGGTCAGAAGTCAATGGACCTCTCTGAAAATGGCCATGCCAATTTTTCCTCGCCAAACTTTTGCCTAACTTTAGTGCCTAACTAGTAAGGCATGTTTCTTACCAACGGATTCCTTAGGTTTTCTATTCTAATATGATATCTGCACCTTCACTCTGTAGCTGTAAAACTGAACCTGCTACAGCCTCTGAAAGACAGTAAAGTCTCGGGGGGTTAAACGCCTCATGTTGCTAAGAACAACACATAGAGCACAATAAAGTAGCTTTTAGCTGTGAAGACTTTTCACTTTAAGGGGAAGGAAAAATACAAGGAGGAGTAAACACATTATATAAATCAGATGGTTCCTGAGGTCATTTTTTGTCTGCACACACACACACACACACACACACACACACACACACACTCACACACCCACACACCGAGTATGGCTGCATCCACTTATGACATCACTCTAGATAGCCAGAAAGACAGTCAGAGAGAGCCAAGCTGACGTCATCCCATTCACTCAATGTCAATTACGTAATCACGGGGTCCAACGCCTGCAGGACGGGCATGCTGTGTGTGTGTGTGTGTGTGTGTGTGTGTGTGTGTGTGTGTGTGTGTGTGTTTTTTTGTGCGATCGCATGCGGGGCAAGAACACATAATTGCAATCTCATGTGTGAGAGGAGACATAAAATGAGGCATGCTGATGACATCATTAGCGGGAGGCGGCCTGGCGTGAGCACGGCGGCCGTGACACGGTGTGAGTGTTTGGGTAGAAGAGGAGGAGACAGGAGCGCTGCAAACAGAGGAGTTATGCAACGCAAATCCAACTCAACAGACTAGAAAGGGCCTCTTTTTTTTGCCTTTTCTCTGTGTGTACAGTGCGTACGCAATGTCGGTATGTGTGTGTGTCTTAAGTGACTTTTCTCTAGTACTTTTACTTGAGGCGAAGAGTGCATTAAAAACACACAAGCACTCAAGCATACTGCTGAAATGCACACTGAAACACACATGCATATACATGCACACTCACTCTCCCCCCCACTTATAAACAAAGCTTCCTAAGGACAGGAAATCCTTCCACCCACGTTCCTGTGTTGCTTGGCAACCGGAGCAGCGTCACCGTGTGCATGCCTCCACCGCTGAAAACAACACACACAAAGACAGAGACACAAACTGCAACTCCTTGAACTCCGCTCCTTCAAAAGGACCAAAAAGAGAAGCAGCAGATCGCCAAAGCTGAGCGGGCTGATACTCGCTACAGCTGCCCTCCGATTCGTCAACTATGGATCCAAACCAAACATGACATCACCCCTTGTAAACATAAAACACTTTTTCCCCCCATTTATAAAATCTATTTTTACACCCGCTGACGTCTTTCTGTGCGCGATCGTGCACGCGACTGTGCTCTGTGCATTTCCGTGTGTGCACTTGTGTGCCACAGTGTGAGGATGCGGCCAGCAGTAGCTCAGCACGACTAAGTAGAGAGAGGCTAATTGAGCAGAGGTGCTGCCCATCACTGTGGACAATGAGTCCATTTCAAATCAGCAGGAGGCCTATTGAAGACAATTATAACCTGGGGGATACAGAGGAGCATTATTCTTCTAAGCCATTTTGGCCACTTAGACCAGATGTGTTTCCACTGCGATTTGAAACCCCACTTTTAACTCTCCAGTTGTTTTAACACATGAAGCAGTGCATGAAAGACAAAGGTCACCTTCCAACAAATTAAAATAAATGAATTTATGACTGCAAACTCAGTCATGAACTCGTCACAGAGAAAGAGTGGTGCAGGAACCACACATTTTTTAAAAGTCCATAAAGTTTCACCTGTGCAGCATAATCCAACTGTTTTATAGTGAAACAATTGCATCCAAAAGTCACTTTCCATCACAGTTGGTGCAAGTAACAGTAAAGCAATGGCAGTGAAGATACACCCTGTTTTTGTTGTATTGCCTAATCCTAAAATTTCCGCCCAGTTTACTGTCAATGTTTTGAAAGTCAACACAAGTCACAGTTGAGTTTTACAACATAGTAAGGGAGCTGGGATGAAATTTGGAGATTTGAGGGCGTCGCTGGTTCCTTAAACGCAGCTCATGAAAAGGTTAAATATTGGACATTTTGGAGTCATATTGCAATACTTTTGCTTCAATACACTTGGGTTATGATGCATGAGTTGTTATTGTTAAATATTTTTTGGCATGGATGCCTGGCGGATAAGATGCACAACATAAAACCGCAACGTCCTTGGTTCGATTCCAATGAAGTACCATGTCTTACACCTCTCTTCTATTCAGGGACCACTATGACCTACAAGTGGAGGGTCACATGAGGTAGCCAAGCCACTGCTAGTACTACTGCTAACAAGCTGATCTGGTAGCATGATTACTGCTGAATGACCACTAATGGTTGCAGGGTTCCAGACCTTTGAATCACATCTTTGATTTGTTCAGCAATGTACAAAGGTCTGGTGTTGTGCAGTCAACCTATCAGAGCTTTGTGGGCCGGATTAAGAATGGGGACATACTTTTCCTACAAGGCTAGCTTGCTACAGCCATGACAAATAGCAGAGATGCACCGATTGCAATTTTCTTGGCCGAATCCAATATACGATTTTTTTAAGTCTTCAGATTTTGGCTAATTGAGATTTTCTTTTTTCCTAAGAACTATAACATAACAACATTTTTGGAACTTTTCTTTAATGCAAAATTTAACTGTATGTTTATAAATTATGAATATGATATGTATATAGAATTTGCATAACACAGAAGAATCAGAGAAATTATTAGCTTATCTATACTGTGTATGAGTGCCTACTATAGAGTCAACTATTATCTATCTAAAACTATGTATTTATTCATCTCTTTATTTAAAACGACAAAACTATTTAGTATCTATTGAGACGAATGAAAAGGTGTGTGTGTTATATTAGATTAACTCTTAACTACGGCGAGCGGCGTTCTCCTTCCTGCCCCACACCTACTGACTTCTCACAGCGCAAAACGAGAGGGAGAAACCCCGCGCTGTTGGCAGAAGAGCACGTCTCCACGATTACCCTGAGCAGCATGCATGGGAATGAATGAATTACATTATAATATATTGAATATATTTCTTGCTTTTTCCCCGATTGTCGAAATAAGTCTATAAATTTGTAGCTTTTTAGAAAAAAATCACTAAGGGGGTCTGAAAAGTTACTAAATCTACAGAGAAAGTCGCCAAGTTGGCAACACTGTGTGTGCAGTGAGTTGTTTATTTTAAGTTACAATGGATACATTTCAGTAGGAACTGATTATTAAAAATATTATATTTATTGTCTTTTTACTACAATGGCATTAAGCTGTGCGCTTTCTCCAGCCAGCAGAGTTGGCGGAAGATGTTTTACAATTTTTTTCAGGGAAAGTTCAAAGTTTTGCGTTTCTTCACTGATCACCTTCTTCTATGTTATTTTGGAGAGATCTTTAGTCAAGTTTTCATTGACTGAAAGATGAATGGTTAATGACTGAAGTTGCTTTAATCAGTTTTCTCTTTAGGGGGTTGTGGGGTGGACGATGCTTTTAATTAGTTTCACTATATTTAGTGGGCTTGGATCCAGTGGGAATCAAACCCCTGACAACGGCAGTGGCAGCAGATGTACTGTACTGAGACAGAAGTGCCTCACTCTTACTATAGATGCACAGTGGCTCTATCTTTACATTACTGCAGCTTTGGGAAACACAACAACTCATTGTATTATATGACCATATAACAAAGGTACAACACCATGAACCTTTTAGCAGTGACATACCAACATACAATGTCAACACTGTACCTTCTATGCCCTCTTTCCACTGCGTAAACACACTCTACGTCCATCATATCAGCCTGCTAGACTGTTATCAGGCCATCAAATAGGCATTATTGGTTGCGATAACCACCATAGATGTGGAGCAATAGGGGCCTACTACACCTAACAGTAGGTTTTATCATCTACTCACATAGTAGATTATCGAAAAAAGGTATAAAAGAACACAACAGCGACCGTAGTAAGTTCACTCTTGAAACATAGTTATTTTAAGTCAAAACGTGATGGTTGCCTAAACCTAAAGAAGTTGTAGTTTTGTCGCCTAAACCTAAATAAATGTTTTTGTTGCCTAAATCTAAAGAAGATGTAGTTTTGTTGCCTATACCTAAAGACATTGTAGTTTTGTTGCCTAAACCAACAGAAGTTGTAGTTTTGTTGCCTAAACCCAAAGAATGTGTAGTTTTGTTGCCTAAACCTAAAGAAGTTGTAGTTTTGTTGCCTAAACCTAATTAAATATTTTTGTTGCCTAAATCTAAAGAAGATGTAGTTTTGTTGCCTATACCTAAAGACATTGTAGTTTTGTTGCCTAAACCTACAGAAGTTGTAGTTTTGTTGCCTAAACCTAAAGAAGATGTAGTTTTGTTGCCTATACCTAAAGACATTGTAGTTGTGTTGCCTAAACCTACAGAAGTTGTAGTTTTGTTGCCTAAACCTAAAGAAGCCTTTTTGTTTGTGTTCAAAACGTAACGTTTCATTGTTTTACTACATGTTAGAAAGTGTTGCTTTAAAGTTTCACTTTCACTTTAACAACATAGTAGGCCCCTAATGACCCACATCTATGGTGCTTATAGCGACCTATAACACCTATGTAATGGCCTGATAACAATGGATTCGAGTGCTCATACCTATACAACTCAAAACCTCAGGATATTTTAATCACTTTTGCTGACAAGGTGCACTTCTGTAGTGTTTACCTTTTAGTACTGCATGTACCTCCTCAGTACACATTCTTTCTGACTGTGCATTTTAGACACTCTGCCTTATGGCTCATGGGCCTCAGCTGACCAGAGCACAGCAGTGGGTCATAGTGTAGCTCCAGGCACGGCCAATACAATCAGAAATATTAAAAAGAGCCACTTTTGAGTATTTACGCTGAATAAATCATGCGCTGGCGTCTGTGCTTTTATTCAAAACACAGACTATTCAATTCATTCACACATGAATTATAGATCCATTATAGACTGTTTTAGCTGTGTTGAGGGAATCAGACTAACAACAGTTGTTCTGAGAGCACTAACCCACTGAGCCATCCATACCAATTATCTGTGTCTGGGGTGGAGTCTGAATTCAATATTCAATTTACGCAATTCAGTCTCACATCACAAGAGCTTCCAACTGAAAAACGGCTGGTGTCAAAAGAGCCGTAACGGACAAAAAACAGCGCGGGCTTCCTCCGAGGAACTCAACTGTCTCCGAAGTGAAAAAGGAGCGGGCTAACTGAACGTCACGCCACAGGGGTGTCCATTGAGAGACAGGGAGAGGTGGAGGGGGCGAGAACTCCATTGAGCGCAACCATGGGGGGTCAATATGTGAATGAACGTTTGGCATGGAGGTGAATTATGAATGAGCAGCACTCCGAGCACTCCTGGAGAGAGCATGTCAGCCCCCGTCTCCTTCGCTCCATCTCTCCTCCACCTCCTGTCCTTAAAATCATCATCCCTTCCTTCCTCTCTCGTCTCCGTTTCATCCCTCGCTACTGGATTAATCTCCTCATCTGCCTTATTCTCTCGGTCATCTGATCGCTCTTCCTCCCTCCAGCCTCCCCCCCTTACTTAACCCTCCTCCACCTCCTGTCTCCAGACCAAAGGGAGGGTTGGGGGGGAGGCGGAGGTAGACACACATGTCGTCTGTCTGAAGAGACGACAGAACATTCTTTCCCTGCACATACATATTTACACAGCCTCAGATGGGTACACACACACACACACACACACACACACACACAGTAGCAAAAGATAATATAAAAGCAAACAGTCCTGCACGTGCAAAGGCAGACGCGTGCATTAAGTGAAACGCTCTCGGGCACTGACACACACACGCACACACACATTTCTCCCAGCTGTTCTGCTGGCCACAGAGCTTGTGTGTGTGTGTGTGTGTGTGTATTCGCCTGTGTGTAATCCAATGTGCTGCTGCTCAGCCTGTGCCACGCTCTCTCCTCTGTTGCTGTGCGTCTGATCAGATCTGCCTCCCCTCAACCTGTTTGCAGTATATGGCACACACACACACACACATGCACGCGCACTCTCTCTCACACACACATATATCCACAGGCACAAAAAGCTGCTACTACGTAGGTATCAAGCCTCATTCAAGTGTCAAGCGAGAAAACAGAAAATCCAAAGACTGTGTGTGTTATGCACTGAAAACTCTGCACACACACACACTCACACAGAGAGAGTGAAGCAAAGGGGGGGTAAAAATGGACTCTTTAAAGAGAGCGTTACCCAAGCCTCCCCTTTTCCTCTAACTTCAAGTAAGCCTACCTGAGAAGTGTGTGTGTGTGTGTTGGAATGGGATCACGCTGTTCCCTAAAAAAAAAAAAGTATCCACTCCTTTTGATCCCTTCACTCCAGTTTGCAGCAGGTCAGCTCCGGCTCGCTTACACACTTTAGCCCCCCTTTTATGCTTGTGGAAAAACAACCCTAAAAACTCACACACACACAAATGTATATATAGGCTGCTGCTACACACACTTAACACAGCCACACACACATTTGCCCACCCCTCACACACACACCTCCACTCTCTCCCTTTAAGTGCAGCAGCGCCATGCAGCACATGTCAACACCCCACATAAAGCCCCATAAAGTCACCTTAGGATCCTTCTGTTGTCCCAGACGAGCCCCCTTCTTCACAGTCTTCCTCTCCTCTGTCACACTTCTCTCTCCTCTCTCCTCCTCTCCTCTCCTCTCCTTCCTTCCTTCCTTCCGTGCTGTCCGTCTGTCCTTCCTTCCTCTCTTCTTCTCTTCTCTCTCTTCGTCTCGGTGCTCGGTCAGTTCCCAGTGTTTTTCCCGAGCCCCTCCATATCCGCCCCGCACAGTCGTTTCTACCACCGAGAGGAGCGTACCTTCACACACACTCACACGCACACGCTGCGTTCCTGTAGTCTCTCTCTCTCTTCCTCTCTGTTTATCTCCTCTCTCTCTCTCTGCGCTCTCTCTGTGTGTGTGAGGTGCGTGTTAGTGTGCGTGGTTGTGTGTGTGTGCGTGTGTGTTTCTGTGTTGCTCTGCTTTGCCCCGCCAGCAGCAGCAGCAGGAGGACTTCCCC
>CAKALG010039294.1:0-11986 GCA_916700815.1 Helicolenus hilgendorfi
ACAAAAATTCCAAAAAATACCCTATTCCTATCTAAATAAATCGTGTTTTATTCTGATTAACATTAAAAAATGTAATTTCCCATAACATGCTACACTACATATTGATTACCACCAGGGGGCAGCAGTTTAACCTTTGCAGTTTTTGGAAAAGAGGCATACTGGTGTTGATTTTAAATGTCTCTGTTATGTATAAATATGTATTGCAGCAGTATGAAAGAACATGTGTCGTTTCTGAATGTCAATAATGTGCAGGGCCCCCCTGGGCAGAAAGGAGACCAAGGAGCCACTGAAATCATCGACTACAATGGAAACATTCAGGAGGCTTTACAGGTTAGACAAGTCGTTACTTAACTCGCCTCATTTCTGTCATTTTTGTCGCTTCAGAAAGACCTACATCTGCAAGAGTACACTACACAGTGAAGTGCCACACACATGGTTTTGCCTCATGTTAAATACTTAAACCATACTGTAGATACATACACATATTACATGTTTTGCAATAGAAACGGCTGCAAATTGTGCTGCAATTTGGCATATTTGTATGTTCAAACTCCACTATAAGTTGAATGAATTGGAAGAAGAAGAAAATGTGTTCCTTAAATTAAAGTGCAATCCCCTTCAACTAGTCAGGATATGTCCTCTACAGATAAACATCTGTTCTTTAACTCATTTTGAGGGTGTATCTGTGTCAAAATGTGCTGACACAAAGGTTTCTCTCCTGTATGACGTGTGCAATCTTATCTCTCACCTCCTTCCCATTACCACTCCTTTGGCCTACTGCAGAAGATTACCACTATTACAGTAACGGTAATTAGGCTCTGTGTATTCTTTGTATTGTGTTGTCTCCATAAGTGATTCATCTTCGTCCTCGCATGGGCCCAACCCGATCCCAAACCCTGGTTTGCACCGCCTTGTTGTATTTGTGCCGCCTCGCCCAGCAACATGTTTGCTTAACATTGACTGAAACAGTATTCAGCGCTGCGTTTATGCTTCTGTGCGATCGACACCACAGGCTGCCTGAGTTGCTGGTTGTCTCCCTGAATGTCAGTAAAACAATCTCATGAGAAAATATTTGAAAATGGGTTTTTCTGAAAATGCACACAATTCGCTTTTGGTCAAAATCATAACAAGCAGTCATAATTATAGTTAGTTATAGCTAGATTGTAAAGCAGGAAAAGCAGGCAGAACAGAAAACCAAGGCCCTGGTTTGTGTATATTTAATTGAGCATCTGTGTGAGAATATTGCACCAAGCATAATATTGACTGATATGATAAGACCTTAAGTTGAGTCCTGCTTTATTACCTGATCTCCAGGCCCTGTATGGAAGATGGTCTCTGTTCAAAATCTAGTTTTAAGATAATCATTATTTCAGTTTCTTACTTGCATATTGCATATTCCTGAATTATTATGTTCAATTCATGTGTAATTAAGCTTCCACACAAAGCCAGGATAGAAAAACTGTACACATTACAGAGAAAGTTGGAAGAAGGGGGTTAATGCCACTGATCACTGATTTCTGACTGTCACCAGCCAAGTATTACATTTAAGTATATAAGCTAAGAAAGCTAAATATAGGCATGTATATCATTTATTTTCCATGCAATATACTTTTTGAATTTGAAATAGAAATTCAAAGTTTAATTCAAAGTTTTGGAAAACCCAACTTGGAAAACAAACCAAGTATAATTTGTTCATTACTCTGTGAACGTTTTTAGAGCAACCTCATGTATTATGTTGGTTAGCAGGGTAGAAAAGTAGCATGTTCAGTATCACATATGCTAAACTGAAATTTTCTTGAAAAATCATCGCAATTATTTGGATTATGTTGGTGAGGGCTGTCACAATATCAGATTCTCACTACACAATTATCGTGTCCAATATACGATATTATCGCGATATCTGTAGAAAATTTGAAAATAATAATAATAATGCTATCAGTCAAATTAATTTTTAACTTTGATTATTGTGTGTTTGTCTCTTTTTTTTGGCAAATAAATTACACTCAAAGTACGAGTGTGCAGAGGTGGAGAAGAGTCTGTAACCACAACTATACAAAAGCACACAAAAAGACACTAATGGATAGTGAAAAGACAACTAGATGAACTGGCCTAACATCTGATATTAGTAACATGATATCAATGTTTCATTTTTTAAATATCATGGTTATCCTGAATACTGGTATATTGCAACATCCCTAGATAGCATGGTATGAAATTAGCAGGTTTAGTGTCACACATTCCAGCATCAGTCTAGCATTCGGGCTCAGTGTAGCTAAGTAGCTTATGTACTTTATTCTCGAGGCAAAAAAATGCATACATTTAAAATTGTATAAATTGTTCAAAGGGGACTAGAGTTTAGAAATTCGTCTCTCATTGTGCCTTACTCTGTGAAGGTGGCACTAAAGTTTGTGTTCCAGAGTGATAAAAGCAACATTATGTAACGGAAATGTTCTTGAAAATTCATCCTCGTTCACCAAAACTCAGCATATATTTGAATTTTTCTTTTATTTATCTCTCATTCTGAAGCTCCCCCTCTGAGTGCAACGAATCGCTGAATCTCATAAATACACAGAATGAATGTCTTCCATCGTCCCAAAAATGATTGCTTCAAATTGAATGAAATGAATGTTTTTAATTCCAATGTGATCATGAAAGAAGCAACAAAATATGTAACTCACTCATCTGTTAATGATCAAGTCATTATTTACCCCTATGTTGTAGCTAACATGTTTTTGACTTTGGCATGTCTCTCAGTTCATAACTGACTGCTAACATTTTTTGTGCTGTTTGCAAGTCATTTCATTGTGATGGTCAGTTCCACTGATGAAATGTAGTTCCTTGTATTCAAACAATAAGTCAATCGACCCCAATCAAAAGTATATTTCCACAGTTGAAAATAGAAATCTAATTGAATCTTCTCCCGTGTCTCTCTTTCTGTTCAGGGTCCTCCTGGACCTCCTGGGCCAATCGGACCAGACGGAATAAAGGTAAACTCTATTTTCTGCACTGTTGAATGTGTTCCTTACCTGTGCAAATCTCAACCAACAAAATCACACTCGTATATTGTCCGACAATTGCAAAATCAAACACCTGCATTTCTACTGTGTTTGTCTGTTTGTCCTCTCCCAGGGGGATCGTGGTATGCCTGGTCTCCCTGGACTCGATGGTGAAAGAGTGAGTTCATTACGTATAATCATTTATGTATTAGTTCAATTTTGAATTGGTTGGTTTTGAATTGGCTATTAACTGAGGATTATCTCAGAGGAATAAGCAGACCTAATGGAGACTTTAAGGGATAGTTTTGGTGTTTTGAAGTGGGCTTGTATGAGGTTCTTATCCATAGTAGGTGTATTGCTTGCAGTAGATGACGGTCGGTGTGCCCCCAGCATGGAGAAGCAGACAGGAGCAGCGGTACCGGAGCAAAGCAATACAGTGCTGTGGAGGAGGACGGCAGAAAAAACTATTTTAGACACATAAGAGAAAGGCCCCGTCTACAGCAGTACATTGCTTTGCTGCGGTGTCGGTACTCCTATCTGTTTCTCCAAGCTGGGGACACGCTGACCGTCATCTACTGTAGGCTAAGTAATACACATTCAAGATTCAAGATTCAAGATGTTTATTGTGACGCCGGTTATACAGGTACAAACGTGTGAAATACTTTTTGCTGGGAAACTCTATTAAAATAATAAGTTATATTACATTTACATTACAATTACATTTACATTACAATTATAAAAGGAAATACTTTATACAAGGGCATATTAAGAACATATACAGGCATATTAAGAATATATGTATTAAGAATATATACAGTATAAGATATATTGTACATGTATATATATATATACACGGATAAGAACTTCATACAACTCCACTTCAAAACACCCAAATATATCCCTTTAAGACCTTTATACATCTTAGTGTTTATTACTATATACAAAATATATTTGCATAAATATCCACAGGGTGAATAATTGAAACATTTCCTTTTTATTCTCTGTATTTGCATGTTTGCCCTCCCATCTCAGGGCTACAAAGGTTCCAAAGGAGACATGGGAATGCCTGGAGCTTCAGGGGACAAAGGAACAACTGGTTTACCCGGCTTACCTGTAAGAATCGACACATTTCATCTATTTCTTAAGACTAAGCCTCCGAAAAATCTTTGTTTATGGTCGTCAGAACCATTTTATCAGATAGAAACCACACATGTCTCATGAAGCTTTTGTTCCATAGGGTAACAATGGCGGCAAAGGGGATAAGGGAGATTCAGGTCTACCTGGTCCTCAAGGTTCATCAGTAAGTCACATTAAAGATTATGACTCGCCATTAACAAGTATTAAAGATGCTGTTCATTGCAAACTTGTTATGTGTTGTACTTTAAATGTATACTGCAGTCAGCATATATTATTGTAGAATCATGATTTGGTGATAAAATATCTTTATTTAATATTCGCAGATCATCGGCAGTCCAGGAGCATCAGGGCCCCACGGACCCCCGGGACCCATGGTGAGTGTCTCATCACTGTACTTAGGAATAAAACTTAATTAATCACAAAATATAAAACTGCAAACATGGATTTAATACATGCCGTTCATGACCACGCTCATAAAATGTTAGTACAGCAATCTGAATAACTGATTGTAATGTAATGAGGTGCTTTATAATGTGTCAACACATAAAACCTGTCTCCTTCAAAGGAACAAGTCAGAGCCCTTTTATAGTCAAAAACACATAGCTGTGGTTACAGATCCACTGATCACAGTAAGCCACATAAAAAAACATGTACGGACACAATGCGTGCAACAAGTCCAAGCTCTGGTTAAACTAACGAGTCATACATTACCCTTTGCACACTAACCACAGGTAACTTCTTCTTGCTAAAACATAAAAAAAGCACATGTCTGGTATTAACACTGCGTTAACTTCTGGGGGTGTTCAGTAAAAGACACATTCTCCACCCGACAAACTGGTGGCATCAGTTTCTGATTGCGTCTTCCAGCCAAATGCTACAGTATACCAGTTTGTCCTCTGTATAATTACAGAGCAGTATTTGCTTGTATAAAGTCACCTAGGAACCAAAGAAAACACAGGGCTGAGGGCTTGGCAATGCTTGGCTGTGGGAAACTTCACAGCACTGCACTTGTTCTACTTGTCCCGTCTCGTCCGCACATCTTCAGCTTATTTACTGTGATTTGGACAAGAAGGAAAAGGAGGATGGATTAGAAAGACTAGAAACAGCTTGGTTTAGTTAAAATAAGAAATACATGTTGTTGATTGTGAGACCAACCACAAACTAATACGTTGCACTGTTTTCAGGGTCCCCATGGTTTCCCCGGACCAAAGGTAAATCTCAACAAGGAAGTAAAAGTGCATGTATGATAACAACTCACATTCAGGTCATTATGACTAATTAAACCAAGACCGGCACTTTTTAGTAGTCCTTCTAACCATGACTCTCTGGTGAGAATCAAGTGTAATTGTAATACAATTCTTTTCGATATTTGTACATTTGATTTTGAAAATGTCTTCACATTTGTGCTTAGGCAAGCCCAGAGAACACTTCCACCCAACCCAATGTGAATCTTCATAAATGTGCCAATTATTAGAGTCTAAGTTCGGTCACTGACGCATCTTCACTGTTTCTTGCAGAAACTTGTACTGCATCAACTGCTTTTCATGAAGTTTTAACTGACCTTTTTTTCAGCAAAACAGGATGAACCACAGGAGCGAATATTTAACAGGACAACTCTTTAGATCACATGACTAATCAGACTTTTATTAATAGTCAAAATCAGGATTTTCGAAAAATGAGGAAAAACACATTGTGTTTATTAAATGTTTTCCACCTGAAACATTTTTGTACACTGCATATGTGTGCATATCTATGATATTCAACTTGTTCTGAGTTCATTGACATCAAATATTGATTGTGCTCCTTGTAGTTTCTGAGAAAAATTTTCTTATCATACTATATTTATTATTTGGGTACATGGGACTGCTGTTTTTTCCTAAAATATATTTATTGCAAAAACATTAGTCCCATGTGCCCAAATACTACATATAGTATGATAAGATTAACTCGATTTGGGACCCGATTTTGAACATTTCTTCAGTAAGTTTGAATCTTCATAAACATGCCAATTATTAGAGTCTAAGTTCGGTCACTGACGCATCTTCACTGTTTCTTGTAGAAACTTGTACTGCATCAACTGCTTTTCATGAAGTTGTAACTGATCTTTGTGTCAGCAAAACGGGATGAACCACAGGAGCGAGCAAACAAGACATGATTCCATTTTTTCTTTTTACATTACATTTATTTAATGTGTTTGTTCATTTAACAATAAGTGCATTCAATCCAACCTTGTCTCCTACAAAATGACGTTCCCATATAACTAAACTGTATTCTCAATTACGTTTTGAGGGAAACATATTTTTTTTTCCGGGATTATGGTTGCATTTTGTTAGGTTTAGGCAATAAAGCTACTTGGTTGGGCTTAAAATTAAAACGAAATTGAAACAGAGCACAACACACAAAAAAAGCAACATAGCATTTAGAAGACCAGGCTTTTCAACCATGTGGGTACAACCCCAAAAAGTGCAAGAATCTTGCAAGTACATCAACCTCATCAAATATGACACAAAAGAGGAGGCACGGGTACATAAACTTTGTCATGTTCGCCTACTTCCCTTGTTTCCTTTGTTTGTTTTAGGGGGAACCTGGTCTGCATGGTCTGAAGGGTATCCGAGGGGAGTCAGGACACAAAGGGGACCGTGGACCACTCGGTCTACCCGTGAGTACAGCCGTGCACCATGGGATATCTCCAACAACAAAGCCCTGTCTTTTATTTTCATCCATAGAAATTTCTCATTTGTATTTTAGACCTGTCCGATTTCTTATTGTGCATTAGTGCATACATTTGAGTGTATGTTTGTGTGCGTGTGTGTGTATGTCTGTGTGTGTGTGTGTGTATGTGTGGCCTTCTCCATTTCTTGTCCTCATGTTCATTTGCCTGGGCTGACTGTTTTGCCGACCTCCCTGTAACACACAGTGTAATTTAGTTGTTGTAAACCCTGCCATCAACCTGTCCTAATAACAGTGTTCATCTGGTACTAATCCCGCCTTGTTCATGTCACTCATACCTCCATAACCACGCAGGGAGCCTCCGGCTTGGACGGCAAGCCCGGAATTAGGGTGAGTGTCATGTGACCGAGAGGCTTCACCACCCAACTTCTGCCTACTTCTCTCCCTGTCACCCTCCATACAGCCCCCACCCCGTTTCCCTCAAATTTGTTACCACCGTCACCCCATTTTATTGTATTTCACTGTGACTGAAAAGAAAGTTCAATCAACTTTAGTTGGATGTTTACATCTTAGCTAGGTCTCATGCCACACTTGAGTTTAATTCTCAGGATAGCGACCATACAGAACGCTGTTCCAGCAGCAGGCTCTTGTTTTTGTCCCGTGTTGCATTAACTCAGCATTAACACACACTCATACATTAACTGTGTCAGCAGTGTTGTAAATGTCCTTTGTGGCCAATGCACGTGTACTAGCAGCAGTTCTGTGTGCCGGTTCTAGGTCAAACCAGATGGGAACATTGTACAAAAGTGGACGCTAAACATAGTTTTTTTGCTTTCCATCTGGTATTTTGTTTGGAAAACTAACTTTATTTTGAAATACCTGCGGTAGTCCAATGATGTAAACTCACCATGGCAACGCTACTCTTTGCAGGGCATGGATGGGCCTACAGGTCCAGCTGGTCCAGCTGGACCAAAGGGTGACATAGTAAGATCAACATTTATCTGACTGATGATACAGTACATTTGAACTTTGATTTTAGGTGTTTTTTTTATGTGTTTCATGTGACTACAACACTGATTAATTTGTAATAGGGTGAGAGAGGAACAGCAGGCGAGCCAGGACCAAGGGGACCTTATGGACTACCTGTAAGTTTGATAAGGATATTATCGTGTTGAAGAAACATTATCTTTATTCACGCATGAATAAAGATAAGTTGGCAATAGCTTTTGTTGCTAGAGAGGGCAATAATTTCAGCTTTAAGTGATACAATAATTACCCCTATACACATTTGTTTGCTGCTTACATTTGCCCCATGTATTGAACAAAGTATTATCTGTATATTTGTGCAGGTTTTCATTGAGAGAGTTTGATGCAAGTTAATGTCAGCATTTGTGAAAGTAATGTAAAAGCTATGTAATGATGATACAATTAATGTTTTTTTTTTATTTGCAGGGATCTGCTGGAACACCAGGCTTGGATGTAAGTCTCTTCAACTTTGTTTCCTCAGTTTTCTCTGATGGCAGAGAGAGCTTGAAAAAAAAAAAAAAAAAGTTAAATATAGAAAAAAAAGCTTAACAAGATTTGACCTCTATCATCAATAATTGTTTAATTAGCACCACTTCATATACACAAAGAAACCCACCCCACATGCACAACTCATTGTATGCAACAGCTCAGTTTATCATTTCATTTTAAACCCCATCCCACAGGTATCACATTTATTCCCAAGCTTATAAGTAACATTATGTAAAAGAGCCAGCAAGTCATCACATATATACCAAAGGTTAAAGGTAACCGAGGAATTGTTATCTGTAGCTTAGGTTAGCACAATCCAATTGTTTGAGTAATAGTGAGATAACAATTCTACTAAATGCACAGATCATAAATATTCCAGCATTCGTCATACTACTTCTGCACTTCATACTCATATACATATAGTACAGATAAGGGTTTTCTTTGTGTGTATTTTGTGGTGCTCCACACTTGCTGCTAATTAGCTAATCAGGGATAATTCAGTAGTTTGTCCCTACTCAAGCTAAGACTTTGGCTGTGTTCAAAATCGCATACTTACATACCATTCATACTAATTATTGCGTAAAATTGAGTATGCGTATGTGGATTTTGTGTCCGCAAGAAATGCCTCAACATATACTAGATTAAAGACGTGAACTTACTGGACATGCGCTACGCTAGTATGCATTATGTTAGTATGCAGTACGATAGTATGCAGTACATTAGTTCATATGCAGTATGTTAGTATGCATTATGTTAGTAGGCAGTACGTTAGTATGCAATATGTTAGTATGCGGTATGTTAGTATGCAGTACATTAGTTTGTATGCTGTATGTTAGTATGCAGTTTATTAGTATGTTAGTATACAGTAAGTTAGTATGTGGGATGTTAGTATGCAGGATGTTAGTATGCAGGATGTTAGTATGCAGGATGTTAGTATGCAGTATGTTAGTATGTAGGATGTTAGTATGCAGTATGTTAGTATGCAGGATGTTAGTATGTAGGATGTTAGTATGCAGGATGTTAGTATGCAGTATGTTAGTATGCAGTATGTTAGTATGTAGGATGTTAGTATGCAGTACGTTAGTATGCAGTGTATTCGTATGCAGGACGTTACTATGCAGTACATTAGTATGTAGGATGTTAGTATGCAGGATGTTAGTATGCAGTATGTTAGTATGCAGTACATTAGTATGTAGGATGTTAGTATGCAGGATGTTAGTATGCAGTATGTTAGTATGCAGTACATTAGTATGTAGGATGTTAGCATGCAGTACGTTAGTATGCAGTACGTTAGTATGCAGTATGTTAGTATGCAGTATGTTAGTATGCAGGATGTTAGTATGCAGTATGTTAGTATGTAGGATGTTAGTATGCAGTACGTTAGTATGCAGTGTGTTCGTATGCAGGACGTTAGTATGCAGTACATTAGTATGTAGGATGTTAGTATGCAGGATGTTAGTATGCAGTATGTTAGTATGCAGTACATTAGTATGTAGGATGTTAGCATGCAGTACGTTAGTATGCAGTACGTTAGTATGCAGTACGTTAGTATGCAGTGTGTTCGTATGCAGTACGCTAGTATGCAGGACGTTAGTATGCAATACGTTAGTATGCAATACGTTAGTATACAATTTGGAACACAGCCCCTGTGTCAAAATGCTTTAAGCTTGTTTTGTATGTGCACATGTTGTTGCAATTGATTCTGATGAATTGCAGCTTTTCCCTTTTGTATGAGCTTTTTCTATATTTAAAAACCAGCTACATATTGTACATAATATACATATTCTTGTTGCACATCCCTCCATTTTCTCTTTTTTTTTTTTTTAGTTTGATCCTGATGTGTTTTCTTCAGCTATGTCAGGACAACAACACTTTCTCTTGTCTTTGCATAGTAAAGCCAGAGTGATTAAGCAGAGTTGTACTTTTACAGGGGTTGCCGGGCTTAAGGGGAGAGAAAGGCGACGATGGGGAAAGAGGAGAAAAGGTAGATGTAGATGGGATGTTATGGCTTGTTAACACATAACACAGGACTGATGTCAATGGACAGTGACAGGAAATATAGAGGTATTTTATGTAGCTACTCTTTATGATAAGTTTAGTTTTGTAAAATCAGTGATCATAGGTAGTGTATATGGTTGTTGTTAGGAATAGACTGGTTGAAAGGAATTTTGAATTCAAATATAGTATATTATGCTTTCTATTGAATTCCTTATATTGTTACAGATATATAGCATTACAACTTTCTCGAGCGCTTTTTAACTAAGTAATTGGATAACAACTCCATACAAAGTAAATATCCTTTGCAATGAAATATCATCCCCAGTCCTCTCAAACTTTTGTTCTCCACTTTTGAATGATTTGTCATCTCATTTTCTCAAAATCACAAGTCAAATCTCATTCTGAGGCATCAAAAAAAAGTGATTTCAACAACACAAGTCCATTGACAACAGGCTCTTCAAATTCACATTTGTTTTTGTTTTTTATCTCGGTTGTTTCCATGCATGAGCATACTTAAAACATGTCACTGCCATGACTTCCTGAGCCTGTTGATAACCTCTCCCTTGCTTGTGTATACAGTAGTTTCTATCTTTCAGCACTTAATCTGTATGTTCCCACACTTTCTAACACTTTTAATGTGTTTCTTAGATGTTTGATGTCTTTGAGAAACTGTATCCCATTCCTTAAAGATTAACACAGTTTGTATTTGCCGCTCTCACGTCAATCTCTGTATTTACCGACCGTTTTCCGTCAACAGAATAGCTCCTAGCGTTGCTTCTGTTCCAGGTGTTTAGCAACAACTGTCAACACTGAATCTGAAAGATTATGAATGACAGAATATGATTTATGATCAAGGAAAAATGCTACAGGCACTACAATAGCACTTTTAATTGTGAGTTATGAGTACTACGTATTCAAAACACAATAGTACAATTTGCTGAAAATTCATAATTATGTACCAGAAGTTTAGTTCAAAAAATGTACTTCTGATATACTTTCAAACTTCTTTTATATCAACTTCAAATATCCTCTTATTTGATTGTGTTTTGTTATTCTCATGCATGTACTGTATGACATAAAGAACACTAACTCCAACCCAAATATGAAGGGATGCAGTTTGAACTATTTCAGTGTGCAATAGATTTAATTCTGTCCTTCTGGAGGTTTTTTTTCCCTGCTACTCTTTCTCATCCTTCGTGCCCTTGACACCCCCTTTGGCAATCAGCTCTGTTTCTGACTCCTTCCTATTGTAATGTTCCCCTTTTTCCATCCTCTTCCTGCCCTAAGGAATGTTTTTAGACTAGGTATCCCCTCCTATCTAACGTTGACCATGTGTCTTCCTCCTTTGTGAGCCATAGCCTCCCTTTTTTAATCACACCCCTCCTAATATCAGTGCTGTCCCAAATGTTCAAAAAAAAAATGATGCTAACTTGACCAAAACGTTGTATCCACAGGGGGAGAAGGGCAAGAAGGGCAAAAAAGGGCCTAAGGGCGAGAAAGGAGAACAGGGTGCCCCTGGATTAGATGCACCCTGCCCATTGGTATGTCCTAAGCTGGAAATCGCCTCCCCAGCCGCGTAGAGCAGTCGTCCCGAACAAGGATGAGCGCCCTGTGGCTAAACAGATACCCGGCTTCCACCATAAACATAGCAACCTGAAACACGGAGTCCA
>CAKALG010039297.1:0-16534 GCA_916700815.1 Helicolenus hilgendorfi
AGGGGAGGATGGGAGGAGGGGAGGGCACGGGCAGGATATCAGAGAGGAGAGGAAAGGAGCCCTGAGGTGTTGCTGCTGCCACGCCCAGGGAAGGAAGAAGAGAGGAAGAAGCAAAGACACCGCCCTTTCCACCCTTTGCTGTCTCATGCTGCATTCAGGTCACATGGGGAAAGTGGGAGGCACAAGCTGCAACTTCCAAAGCTTTCAGTACAAACTCTTCTTCTGGCTTGAACTCTGCACCTCCGACAAGAAAAAGCTTGTTGTTCAGCAAAAAGGATTTTTTTTTTTTGTAGTTGAAAATGTTTCTGTTAATAAATGTTTAATGAGTGTAAAAAGCTGATTAAGAACAATCAAAGTCAACACAAATCTTTATCAATTGACCAATATATTCATCTTTAAAGCAGCAGATTGGAGCAAATATGATTTGAAAAAAAGTTATTTTTTATAAAATGGTCACTATATCCTGACAGTAGTGCATGAGACAGGGAATCTCAAAAAAAAATCATGTGCCTCTGTGACCTCCGGTGCTCCTAATGGCATCTGCAAGATTTCACAGACCAGAGGAAAACAAGCCGTCAGAGCCGAGCTGGAGGCTGCCGTCTCTGAGCAGCTGTCAATCACTCACAAACTCCGATCAAACGGGCAAACTAGGCAGCGCTGATCAAATATGAATCAAACAGTAACAGAATATCAATTCATATTTGATCAGCGCTGCCTAGTTTGCCCGTTTGATCGGAGTTCGCGAGTGACTGACAGCTGCCTCCGTTGAGTGAACAGCCAATAGGAACGCTCTCTCTCTCTGAAATGACCTGTGATTGGTCAAAGTTTCCCGTCACTGGCTAGATTTTCTAAAGCCTGAAAGAGGTACAGTAGTCTAGTTTTCCTTTTTGAATTACAATATGCTGAAAGGTTATTATGTAATTTTTGCCCAATGATGCCAAAAGCATTCTGCCTGCTGCCACTTTAAGTTAACTTTTCCCACAGTTCTCAGAGGGCAGGACCTTCTTCCCGTCTCTCAGCACCTCCTTTCCCGCATGGAGTGAGTCAACAGGAAGTTCAGTGTGCTCTTCACATTGAGCAAACCGTACACAAACTTGTCGTCTTAATAACGTCACTGAGCTGTTTCCTTCCAGAGTGCTGACGGAAACGAAGCCCATGTAAAAGAGAGTGATTACATAGGAGGTGCATCTGGCTGCCTGAAAAAAAAGGAGTGAGAAAAAAGAGAAATAAAACTAAAGTGGGAGAGAGAGAGAGAGGAAAGATAAACAGAAGTGAGTCATTAATCTGAGTAGTGATGCTTTCCCAGTGATTGCATTTCGATCAGCCTTAAATATTTGTCAATAAAACACGGCAAATTGACCACTAATCCACTGATGTTTTATTGATGGAAATGGTTGCTAATTTCCTCAAACTCTACAGGCACTGGTAATTGCTAGTGTGTGATTTCTGCCGGGCTTGTTTACACAGACCAAAAACAACTTCATCTTCTTGGCACTATCCACAGGGAGCTCTGAGGACACGAGCAGCTATAGGACGGCAGCGGTGTGCGGTTCGCTTGGACTCAAGTCGCTCAGTTAAAGACCACGGGACAAAAGTTAATCCAACAGCTCAAGGCTGGAATTTAAAAAAAGCACAGACGGAAAGTGAAGGCTGAATAAATGCTTTGCTGCAGTATTAAGAAAACCACGAAGCAGATTGTATAATCACTACTCTGTTAACAATGGATCAAAAGACTACTTGGAATGTGAGAGGAGTAGCTTTTAGTCATAATCCTGCAGGTAATTATCAGCTGACTGTGCAGTTCCTCTGAGCTCTACTGGGTGTTTTAGAATCTTTCAGCTCATTGTTTTGGTTTTACGGTAAGACTGCATGATATATGGCATGTCTAGTAGAGCCGAGCTCTGGCAAGAAGGAGTTTTCCTTTTTTTTTGATACTTTATTTGTATTGTTTTTCCGTCACAGAAAGACAACATACACATAACAATAAAACAAAACAAAAACATGAAAGGATATAGATCGCCCTGCCTCTACAAAGTTTTCTTATTGCTATGACATATTCAATGGTTTATTCCCTCATCTTAAACATTGTCCATTTCTCCCACTTCTCTCCACATTGCTCCTCTTGTGTCCTTATCCTATGGGTTAACAGTTCCATATCATATATTTCATTCACAATTTTCAGCCATCCATCTTGTGTAGGTGGTTCTGCCTTACACCATCTCTTCGTGATGGCCTTCTTACAGGCCGCCATCAACACTTTCAGCAGTATTTACAGTCATATTACCGAAATACAGTACTATACATGACTCGGGTATATCATAGCCCAGAATTTTGCTAATAACCTTATGAACATTTCCCCAAAACTGTACAACTGCAGGGCGAAGCCAAAATATATGTGAATGGTCTACAGTTATGGCCCCAAATCTTCTCCAGCATGGTTGTGCTACAGACAAGTTGTGTTATAAAAAGTCTGATTACATTCGTCCAATAGTGCTCCCTCCATGTACGTGAAGATGTTGTAGACTGTTGTGTTCGCCAGATATGCAACCATTCATCTTCTGTAATAGTGACACCTAGTTCTTTTTCCCATTTCAGCTTTACGTACAATGTTGTATTTCCCCTTCTCTCCATTAGGCCCTGATATTATGTAGATATTATCCTATATTTTTTTTAATTATAAAAGGAGTTTTCCTTTTATATCGAGCAGCAAAAAAATATCGTGCAGTCCTATTTTACGGCTTTTACTGATTTGGTTCACAGCTCTCATAAACTTCATATCCAAAGCAGGCAGGTACGCCTGAGTAACCTCAAAGAAGTTGACGTGTCACGAGACACTCAGGTTCTAAAACATTAGGAGAGTTACTCATTGTTTGAACAAAGCACTAGTTTGCCTTTTGTTTTTCACAACCTTGTACTTCCAGTTGATAGACGTATCTTCAAACACCAGACAATACTCATACCCCGCATCAGATTTGCATTAGCGACGAAAGAGAAACACAACAGAGATTTCACAACCCAACAGTGGACAACTGATTAGCGCAGATAATGAAAGAACACAGGAGATGACAGCTTGAGGAGAAGTGGTTCGTCTTCCCCCACAGGGATCACACCCACGGCTCTGCAAACATTAATTGGCAACGCGACCTTGGGCGCAGTGAGAAAAAAACAGTTCTAGCTTGTTACCATGATTCATAATTAGTTTTTTTTTGTGTCATCTTCGAATAAGACTCGGAAGATAATGAATAATTTGAGCTGTCTCGTCACGTAATCCCGATGATCCCTGTTGGCTTGCTAAATCCATAACTGGTTCACAAACAACGCCAAGATTCAGGGAGCGCCTAATGGAATTTGGTGCGCTCCTCGATTTGATAAGTGAATTTTTGTTTTGCTTCGCCAAATGTCAGGACCTCAGTCATGTGCCGGTGGTTAGAGCAGCTGGAAGCTGTCTGGAAAGAAATAACCTTTGATGAGACAAGGTAGAGGACGAGAATGAATTTATGTGTGGATCAATGCGGAGGTTTTGAGGCCATAATAAAAATGCTTTTGTGAAATATTAAACTAAAAAAAACAACAAGTAAACACATCTGAAAGCAGCAAGATATTACTGTTGTCAGTGGCCCAAGGGCACACACAGTAGAGTACATAACCATGTAACTTTTAAACTCAAATAAGAAAAACAAAGCGGTTGCAGGTATGAGGTTATGCATGGTTCTAGCACAAACGGTAGTCTCACCCTAGCTTTAGACAGCCTGGCAATTACAGAGCGTTGTTTAGATTGCAAATGAGCAAAATCCTGTCTGTATTCCTTTTGAATGGCAAACCAAAGATCTGAGTGCTTTCGCCCTTTGTTCTCTCCAGCAGCTATCAACATGCAAAGTTCTGATCTGAGGCGGGAAAAAGGCTCCATCACGACGTCACGAGGGTGCAAAATAATTCTGTGAACACTGAAGTTTACTTTTCTTTTGTCGGGTCTTTAGATGAGTAAGGAAACATGGAATTGTAAGACTACAGTTCTCAAACTGTCACATCTCACCTCTAATAAAGCACATTGCCGTCTTTGACTAGTCATGGCGCAGAACTGAAGCGAGCTGCTGTCAATATGCCTCGCAGATGAGCCCATTAGCTCGTTGCTATACTGTCAGCGCCATGCCTGATAAGTACGGAGCTGACTGCCTTTGGCCTTCAAAGCCCTGCACGGACTTGTACTTTTTTTTATCTGACAGATTTGCCGCTTCCTTTGGAAAAAAACCCAGCGCGGATGCTGTTCTCAACATGTCTGCTATCTGCCTGTCCCTGGTGTATCAAAAACAGCCTGCCCCTGGTGTGGATCTCTCCCACAGTGCATCAGTGAGAAACAATTGGCCTATCAGGCAGCAGGAAGGGGGCTAATGAATAGATTGTGTGACTTGCCTCCAGACAGACAAAGAGATAGACAGCAGCGCTGAAGCCAGAGACGAGAGGCAGACAGTCATACTGAGGCGCAGCTGCAGAATCGTGACATGTTCTTAAAATATGGTATGCCATGCAGAACAGTAGCAGTCATCTGAGCAACAAAATGTCAGTTATTAAAGTTTAGTACAAGTTCAGTATGGTATAAAGCACTTCAAACAAAACAATGCAGACATGTATGACACTGCAGCAGAGCAAAGCATACTATGGTATAGTATAAGCACAGTACAGCACTATAGAGAGTACAATGCACTAGCACACCACAGTGCAATATCACAGAATATAGTGTAGTATAGTATATTATAGAGCAGAGTAGAGCACATTATAGAGTGATGCAAGAATGAGTCCTAAAACCCGTAAAATGAGTTAGCATTTTAGCAATTCTGATCCCCTTGTCTGGAAATCAATGTTTTTTTTTTTTTAATGGGTTTTGGGTTAGATGCCTGATATAAGGTCTGTGGTTAACACAAGCTGAAGAGATTTTAATGTTCTGTTCAACGACATAAAATACGTCAGTAAATATCCCACTCAGGAATTTTGAAGGCGGCTGCTAACAATTGGCTAAATGAGGCTACAAAACGTCATCATGTTGACTCATCAGCCTATACAGCCTTGTTGTGTAACCTATACTGGCTATTGCATTCACACTTCAAAAATATTAAAAGCGGTATTCGTGGGGATTATCTTGCAGTATCATAAATGTTTGTTTGCCACAGAGCTTATTTTCTGGAAAAATCCAAAAGCCAATGGAAAAAAAATTCTTTAGGGAGCTGATGCAATTCTAACTTCCTGGTTAGCCTACAATAATATGTCATCCATACACCACTCTATAGCAGAGGTGGGACCAAGTCATTGTTTTGCAAGTCTCAAGTCAAGTCTCAAGTCAAGTCCTAAACTTTGAGTTTTGAGTCCAAAAGTCATAAAGATCTTCACCAAGTGTGCTCCAACAACAGAGTAACTGGCGCCAACTGGCGCTTGGTAGCGTAACGTTATTTCTTCATGGTTTCCTCCTGCAACTTGATTGGATGCTGTTGGATTGGTCCAAACAAAGTGGATCTCGGGAATTAAGTGAACAATAATCAGATGCAAGTCCCAATAATATTCACCAAAAATAAAGAAAAAACCCCACAAATTTCCAGGGATTCAGCGATAAACAACAAAAGAAAGAAATTCAGTTTGTTCAGTTCAGTTTTTTCCCCTACAAGTAAATCGTCTTTCCAAACAAATCAATAAAGGATCTCTCAAAAAGTAAATAAACCCAACACCCCGACGCTGTCGGAGTTACCTCTGGCACAGGGCAGTTGATCATCTACATGCACACACTTTATAAATAACATACATTTTAATCTTTGGCCTTGGGAGGTGGGGGGAGGTATCAAGCATTTTCAAGTCAAAAGACTTGAGTCCAAGTGAAGTCATGAGTCACTGGTGTTAAAGTCCAAATCCAGTTGCAAGTATTTCTTTATTTTGTCAAGTCGTGTCTAAATTCATCAAATTTATGACCACACCTCTGCATTACAGTATAGTATAGAATAGCACAGTTTAGTATAGTATAGACCATGGTATAGCATAGTATATACAGAACAGTAAAGCACAGTATAGCATTGTATAGTATAGTAAATCATAGTATATACAGAACAGTAAAGCACAGTATAGCATTGTAAAGTATAGTAAATCATAATATATACAGGACAGGACAGTAAAGTACAATATAGCGTAGTATAGTATAGTAAAGTATAGTATATTGAAGACAGTAAAGCTCAGTATAGCATAGTATACAAGACAAAAAAGCACAATACAGCATAGTATTGTATCGTATAGTATAGTATAGTAAAACATAGTGTACAGGACAGTAAAGCACAGTATAATGTAGTATAGTAAAGTAAACAGGACAGTAACGCAGAGTATAGAATAGTAAAACATAGTATATACAGGACAGTAAAGCACAGTATAATGTAGTATAGTAAAGTAAACAGGACAGTAACGCAGAGTATAGAATAGTAAAACATAGTATATACAGGACAGTAAAGCACAGTATAGTATAGCATTGTATTGTATATTATAGTATAGCATTGTATTGTATAGGACAGTAAAGACAGTATAGTGTGGTATATTATAGTATAGTATAGTATAGTATAGTATAGTAAATAAAGTATACAAGACAGTAATGCACAGTATATTATAGTAAAACATAGTATATGTAGGACAGTAAAGCATAGTATTGTATTGTATTGTATAGTATATACAGGACAGTAAAGACAGTATAGTGTGGTATATTATAGTATAGTATACAGGACAGTGAAGCACAGTACAGCATAGTATAGTATAGTACAGTATAGTATACAGGACAGTATAGCATAGTATAATATAGTATATACAGGACACTAAAGATAGTATAGTGTGGTATATTATAGTATATTATAGTATAGTATACAGGACAGTACAGCATAATATAGTATAGTATATTCTAATACAGTATAGTATACAGGACAGTACAGCATAGTATAGTATAGTATATTATAGTATAGTATACAGGACATTACAGCATAGTATAGTATTGTATATTATAGTACAGTATACAGGAAAGTACAGCACAGTATAGTATAGTATATTATAGTATAGTATACAAAACAGTAAAGCACAGTACATCATAACATATTATAGTATAGTATACATGTTAGTAACGTACAGCGTAGTATAGTATATTATGGTATAGTATAGTATACAGGACAGTAAAGCACAGCATAGTAAAGTGTATTTTAGTATAGCATAGTGTACAGGACAGTATAGCATAGTATAGTACTACCTTGGTTTTGCCTCTCAGCCGATGATTTCTGTATTGTATTGTTTGTAGGTCTTTGTTAATAAATCCTCTGGATTTGAGTGTTTTTCGCCCCAGTAGGCCTACCCAAGGGTGGGGCGTAACAATTATATTACAAGTGTAATATATATTGTATGGTATTAAGCACATTGTACTGTATTAGGCTTTTTACAGTGGCATTGTAGAAGGACCATGGTGTGGTTTGTCGACCATGAAAAATGTAAGACAAAAGTCAGCGGACAGACACGGCCTTAACTCTTGAACTTTGAAGTCGGGGGAGAAATGTGTTTCCTCTGCAGCTCTCTGCTTTCTCTCAAAGCTCCCCGCTGCCACTCATCTCATATCTCTACTGGAGACAGGCTGCAGAAACCCAGTCTGCACCTCATACACACCCAGTACACACTATGCACGCATATAGAAGGGAAAAAAAAGCCTCTCTCTAAAGGATGCCTAATTGGTTTTTATTGACTTTAGCGCCTGCAACAGATATTGTGTGATAGTGTAATGACAAAAGATTAGCTCCTCATGCGAGGCTGGGGTAATAACAGCTGAGGTGGAGAGCGGCTTCGCAGAAAGCCATCACACCAGATAAGCACTGTAAGCAATGTGATTATGTGGATAGTAGTGTAATCTGAGCCCTATTAATATGTTTAATTGTAACCATTTGCAACAGCCCCGAAGCTCCTACTCGTGATTGCTTGGCAATCGTGCAAAATGTTATTTCATAAAAAGTGCTAAGCTAAATTCTCTGCAGGCAAGCAGCAATTATAATGCTCTTATACGTATACTGGCATGCTAATAAAACATACTTTGTGACGGAATTTAAAATTCAATCAGGTTGAGGCAGAGGGGTGCTAAATGCATCCTGGAATACGAATAGCTGTCTCTCTCTGTGTCTCTCTCTCCCTCCTCACCGCCAGATTGCTCTGTAATTTCTTTCAGAAAAAATCCTCCTCTTCTCGCCTCATCTCCCTTTTTCCTTCTCTTTTCATCGCTCTTTGTTACCACCTCTTGTTTTGCCTCTGCTCTCATTCTCTCCTCCTCAATTTCTCATTTTCTCCATTTAATATTTACAACCTTGTTACTCTCTCGTCTCCCCCACACACCTAAGCACCCCATCCCTCCCCCCATCTTCTCTCTGTCATCAGATAGGGGAGCTCAGTGAAGAAAAGCCCGTCTTGACTTCAAACGCCTCCCTGTCTATTTGTCTCCACCCCATCTCAACTGCAAGGGAGGCACAGCCCTAGAAATCATCCCCCCACCCCTCAACCCTCCTCACCACTGTTTGTGTCTGGTTCTTACTCTCTCCCACTATCGATCTCCCTCTTCCTTCCTCCCCTCCTCCTCTCTTCCTGTTTGCATCTCTTATTTTCTTTCTCCTCTTGCCCGCGCAGTAGAGCATTTAAATGTGATATTGCCTGTAGCCGTGGAGCCTTGCGTTTCTCTCTCTGTGTGAAATAGAAACTGTTTCATATGGTGGTTATTTATTACTCAAACAAAATTCTGTCTTTTGCTTCAATTTGCTCAGATCTCTGCATGACAATTTGAATAGAACCTGATATCAAGATGACGTGCCGCGAATGAAAATACAGGCTTTAGCGAATGTGCGGGGGGGGGGGATGGGGGGAATACTTCACTCCTCAGTGGAAAAAGGCATCAACGGACAAAGTATGTAAAAATGACAGCAATTATGGAACATTTAAAAAGCACCTGTGGGGCATCATTAAGCGGATTGTTTTTGTTCTCTGTTGTCTTTGTGCTACAGAGGCATCAGCCTGGCAGGCTTTGTATATGTTTGAATGTTTTAGGGTCTCTGATCGAGTGCAAAGACATGCGATGATGCAACCAGAGGAAACCATTCACTGGGTCAGGACAAGTTCTGCCCCGCCAACTATCCCCGGCATCTCCAACTGCACAAGCCGGGAGTTTGTGTTGCATCAATAACTGGGTGTATTCATGCCAACTGCAAAGGGTCTGTGTTACAATGTGGGCATGTACAGTATGTGTGTGTGTGTAAACATAGTCATGCAGTAGTCACAAAATTGAATCTATTTGATTCGTGTACATAGACATGATTTTCCCCTTTTTATTGTGACGCTCAGCACGACTTTCAACAATGTATTTTTTGTGCTTTTTCAAAAAAAAACTACTCAGTTAGGTTAAGGAAAAGATCGACTTGGTTAGGCTTAGGCAACAAAACTACATAGTCACAAAGTTTAATCTATTTGATTTGAATTTCCCTTTTTTCGTGACGCGCAGCACGACTTTCGTATTTTTCGTGCTTTTTTCTACAAATATCCAGCAACACGTGACACATGTATAAATTTCCGTCCCAGTCTTTTCAAAATAAAACTACTTAGTTAGATTTAGGAATATATCGTCTTGGTTAGGTTTAGGCAACAAAACTACTTAGTTTGGTTTAGGAAAAGATCACGGTTAGGGTTTAAATAACACCGGAAGTGCCGTAACTTATGTATGGAAGTTACATGACAAGTAAATCAACTTTGACTTGTGGTTCCTCACTGGACACAAACGCTGGTCTGCTGGGTGACAGTCCGTTTTTTTTCACCCACACATCCACCCTGACCTCCTTCCTACGTGTTCGCCGATCTCTATACTTTCCAGTTTCAGTTATGTGGATTATATACAATATATATATATACAAGTTTATTTTGTGCTGACCATCTTGAAAAAAATGTGAAATATGTGTTGACGAATCAATACATTACATTTTGTGACTATTTCATGAAGTGCTGTGCGACTGGACTGTTGTGTATTATTGATTGATTTGTTTTGTTTTTTTGTATGATCATAGAGTGCAAAGTAAAAATGTGTTGAGGACAAAGCACACAGCAAAAGAACTATACACCCTATCACAAAAATAAAGTGCACCGATGGACTAAACATACAATTATCCTCCATCAAATGTTATTCCAGGCTTTTCTCCACTGGGCAGTGTTGTTTTAATGTTCCCATGGATTATTGCTGCTTTTTGTGTGTATCTAGGAGGTTGGCAAGTGTATGTGCTGGCTGTCTGCCTCTAAATGTGAGTGCACATATTTATAAATGCATTTATGAAAGCTTCACCTCTAATTATTTCCTTGTTTACCCAGACATCTAAAATATACAACAGAGGGGGAGTGTGGTATCTTTTGTGTAATCTTTGATTTTCTGACATTTTCCAACCTTCAGCTGTTTCCTTTGCAAAGAAAGAGTGATGGAGTAAAAGGCTGAATTGTGCTTCTGTAAAGATACACCTCTCTTAGTAAGCAGAACTTAAGTGGATTTGTCACGCACTCCTCAAAAAATCTTCAGCAGACATCATTTGTATTTCCTTTGTGTGAAATGCTTTGTGGCTACCGTTTATTGCCTGGATGCTTCACTTCACACAAACGTAGGGCTGGTGGTGCTGTTCAAATACATTTTTTGTTATATTTGTTGAAATTCTCGTTACATTGCGACAGCGACCAATAAATCAAATGGTCTGGCAAAAAAAAAAAAGAAAAAATACGGTATCTGTGGCAGCCACTGAACCGCTGGCCTACCTGTTTACCTACCTGCCTGTGAGCACTCAGTTCGTGCACTCATTGCGCGTCACTGGAGTCTTCCACAGGCAGCTAGCTTGACAGCTGTGAGTATTAACAATAATCATGTTTGTTGTTTACTTTCGTAATGATCATTTTGGGGGATTGGCTTTGGAGGGAGGCAGGAAGGGACGGACTGTCAGTGTTGCCAACTTGGCGACTTTCTCACTAGATTTAGGGACTTTTGGAGCGAGTGCTGCTAGCTACTTTCATTGGACAAGAGTTGGCAACACTGGGCTCAGTTTTTTGGTTAAAATCGAATATGCTTTCGCTCATTTCTAAGCGTTACCGACCTGACCTTTAATGAAAAGTAGCCCAAAAAACCCCCCAGTATAAATGTATTCAAAAATGTATTTCAATGAAATACAGACGTATTATTAGCGAACTATACTTAAACCTGGAAGAAGTTATATTTCGGGGCAGAAACAAGCTGTATAACACTGACATATGTAAAGACCGGTAAAGTTGATATGGAAAAGTGTTAGCAAACAGCTGTTTCTGGCCACCTGATGACGTTCAATATTCACTCTTTTTTTAGCTTTGTTTTGGTCTCCACCTACTCCTGAGAAAAATATCTGGCTCTTTCGCAGCTAAATACTCCACTATGTTCACCAGATATACGCTTACTTTGTCTTTCTGCCATTTGGTGCTGGAAAGGTCGTGTACAGTGTTTTTCTTTAGAGATTTCCTTCTGGAAACAGCTGCCTGCTTTGTCTGGAAACAATGTTGATAGGAGCAGTGAGAATGAACCAGTAAGGTTAAACCAGTACAACCAAAACAATGAGGAAAAAGACACGATAAAGCTCTGCAGAGCTGAGGGGAAGTGCAGAGTCGGGTGATAATTCCTGTGTTTATCACTATGAGCGACTCCTTTCTCATTACACATAGTCATTTTATCCATTGTTAACCGAACTAACTAAAGTGAATTATGTTCCCGTTTGTTATTATACTGGTCAAGGTGGAGCTAATTTTATAAATCATTTTTATACTTCTGTTTAATCTGTAACATTGTGTCAAATTGTGTTTGTAAAATTGATTAGTTTATATGTAAAATTCTATCTGCAAAGTAACAAATATTTCACAATCAAACACAGGACTTGATCCCAGGAGGCCGCTGTTCGTGTCCTTTATGAAACCAAAAGTGAACTTTGACTTTATGCTTGTTACGTAATGTTATGGAAGAAAGTCCGCTATCGGCGGTAGTTATTTATTCACTTCATTTACATCATTTCACCACGCCCAACCACGTGTCATTTTGGGTTTCTACAAGCGTGATACGAGGCTGATATGAAACGTATTCATGAAAGATATTTTTGGTTCAGAAACGACAACATTCACCTGTGGTTTGCAGAAATGTAAAATGTGAACATTTTTTTCTGGTGGCTGGGTTGCGTACAGACGAGTGGCGTGTGAGTGAGTGTTTATACGAAAGTAGAGAGCATACGACTGGATAAATGAGATTAGGATTTTTATTGCATGAGTTGTGTGAGAGTTTGAGAACTGTTGGTTTGATATAGTTTTGCTGTTGTTAAAGCCACACTGGTGTTTTCAGTTAATCTGGCTGATTAGAGCTCTGTGTAGAGGACTGTGTGGGCGTGTACAGACTGATTGATTGACATTGTTAGCTTTGTTGCACCTGTTAGGGCGGGACACCGTTTCATTCTTATTGGCAGATGAAGATTTGGGACCTGATAAATTCAAAGCTCCGCCCACCTTCAACCTAATCAACCAGATTAACTGAAATCACTTGTGTGGGTGTTCAGAGGCTTTAAACACGGCCCTCATTTACTTCAATTCATCAAGACTTTTCTCAGTTTTTTTTCTGTGGAGTCGTGTGAGAAAAACAAAGTTTTCTGCAAGAATTCAATTCAACTTTCCTCATTTATTATTATTTCATGTGTTTTGTGGTATGTTTTCCCGAAATCAGGTTCCTTTTTCGTTTCATGTACAGTCTGGTTTGATAAAAGCAACGCTGCCCCACAGCACACACCTCAACGACGTTGGAACACACCTGTTCACAATCTGTATGACAACTGCATGTTTGTAGATGCATGTTTTAGGATTAAAATCACATTCTTCATTCTCACTTCACAATGTGCTCTCCTCAAACCAACCACTGTTTTACATTAAAGGTCCCATATTGTAAAAAGTGCGATTTTCATGTCTTTTATATTATAAAGCAGGTTTAGGTGCTATATAAATACTGTTAAACTATCACACATCACATACACTACACACAGCCGGTATTTAGAAATTGTGCGTTTGAAACAAGCCATTAGGATTTCTTTTCATTTGTGATGTCACAAATATACAATATTTAGACCATCACATGGTTTTAAACGTAAACATTCTAAATGTGTCCCAGTTTATTTCCGGTTGCACTGTATGGAAATAACATCAGCTGACAGGACGTAAACATGAACCCAAACTGATGCCTAGCAACACAATTCCATTGCAATTCCATTGAGATGCTCTGAATCAGAGCGTTTCAGACAGAGGGTGAATACAGGTATAATCAGGCAGACAGTATGAGGAAAATAAATGTTTTTTTGAACATTACATCATGTAAACATGTTCTAGTAGAAATGAAAAATACAAGTATGAATCTGAAAATGAGCATGATATGGGACCTTTAAAGCCAGCTAGAGGCCAACGAATTCTCATCCCAACTTGTCATATACTGATGTTTTGTCAGACCCCTCGGCGTCACTCTTTCCGGTCACAGTAAGACATGCTTAATGTTGTCAAGTAAACAAAAATGTTTGCTTAGGTTCAGGCGATATAGTTACTATAGTTTGGTTTAGGAAAAAACTACATGGTTGGGCTTAAAACTACTACGTTTGTACAGTGAAAATGACACTGAACGTTGCAAACAGCTAATTTTACCGTGACGCACAGGACACGAACCGCGGTCTCCTGAATGGAACCCTTGTCTTTGGTGGACCCATCCACCTCACCTCCCTCCCGCCCAGTGTGTGGCTTTTCGCTCTTAAAGCTACATCACCACACTCCCGGGGCACTTTCTGTGTGTATATTGACACGGATGGGTTGACATTTTAGTTAACGGACAGTCTGGTGCGTCTCATACCGACGCTAAAGGGTGCCTTAAGTGTGGGTATCTAACGCCGACGGGCGCGACAAAGCGTCGGTATTTGACGCCTTGGGAATGAGAACCAGGCTGGACTGGCTAGTCACGATGAAGAGATGGTGCAATTTCATCTTCTGTAGACACCTATGTGGGTAGAGTGGGTTGCTTATAGTCAATATACTGCATGTGATGCAGAAGATTTATATTTGACTGTGCTATTTTGGCAGCTTTTGTACTGTATTTAGTCTCTATGGAAACAAACAGCACGATATGTGATCTTTCTTTTGTATAAGGAAAGTGGCAAGAGTCTGGAGAGTCATGGGGTATAGTAGCAGAGCAGGGACAGAGAGGGAAAGAAACCATGCATCATGCATGCATTACATCTACCACATGCCCATGACTCTTTTGTCAAGGCTACATGAGCTCCCACAGTGGTGACGGCAGTTTTTAATAGGCAGCGCGATAAGGAGCTGCTTATTTATTAAGAGCCCATGTTTTGATACAGACCGAGCAAATGAGTCCTAAAATTAGCATAGGGATCTACAATTCTGTTCTTTGGATCTTGTAGGGTAATAACAGCCTGCCGCATCAGCAGACATGGCTGTCAGCCAGTTATCACTGGCTCATGCATGTATGTACAGTACAGAGGGCCCACAGTCCCCGAAGGGGTGTAGTGGTATGGTGAGATGCAGGGGGAGAGCATCTCACCATAGAAATAACTCAAATCTAGGAATATTAACTGATTAAAATATATAATCGCAAATTAATCACATATTTTTCGCTGTTCAAAGTGTACCTTAAAGGGAGATTTGTCAAGTATTTAATACTCTTATCAACATGGGAGTGGGCAAATATGCTGTTTGTATGTATATATTTATTATTGGAAATCAATTAACAACACAAAACTATGACAAATATTGTCCAGAAACCCTCACAGGTACTGCATTTAGTATAAAACAATATGCTCAAATCATAACATGGTAAACTGCAGCCCAACAGGCAACAACAGCTGTCAGTGTACTGCATGTGATTATCATAAAGTGGGCATGTCTGTAAAGGGGAGACTCGTGGGTACCCATAGAACCCATTTACATTCACATATCTTGAGGTCAGAGGTCAAGGGACCCCTGTGAAAATGGCCATAACGTTTTTTCCTCACCAAAATTTAGCGCAAGTTTAGAGCGATATTTAGCCTCCTTCGTGACAAGCTAATATGACATGATTGGTACTAATGGATTTCTTAGGTTTTTTTTGTTTCATATGATGCCAGTATCTATCTGCTACAACCTAAAAATCACATTCAAGAACGCATTTAAATTATCAACCCGTTCTCACTCCCAACTCGTCAAATAGCCTACCACCGTTTGGTCAGTGCCCTTCAGCATCGGAAACCAACGCACGGAGGCACCCTTTACGAAGCGGGCTTTCAACTAACTCCAGTGTAAACCCACCCGTGGCGTTATTCAACGGTTGGAGCAAGTGACGTAGTATTAATAGCGTGAGAGTCCATTCAGGGCAGGCGAGTGGGAGGGGTGGTGGATGGATTGAACAAACAAGACTCTCAACCAGGAGACCGGTGTTTTGTGTCAGTCTTTAGTCACGTGACTTGTCGGTATCATCAGCCCCGTGAGTCGCTAGTCAGTGAAACTAACGTCAACCACAGTGTTGCCTTGTGTGTCGGTATCCGACTGCGAGGGACACTATCCATGCGGCGGTATTTGATGAGTTGGGAGTGAGGGTGTGTTTGAATTATCGATTGCTGTAATGTGATGGGAATTTCAACAAATATAACAGAAAAAAGATATGAACTGAATATTAATGTTACCAACTCTAGCTTTAAAGTGTTCTATGTGGAGCCACACGAGGGACATTTCAAATGTTATTTTCAATTCTTTTACTTTCCGATGACAATTTGTATTCCATTCAGACTCACAAACGCCAAAATGACTTTTCCTAATAAGAAGCGAGGGAGCGCCACAATCCCTCCCACCAACACACCACTGCTTACACAGTATTAGCGAGTGCACTCTGGGTGTTAAAGTCAGCCTGACAACAGAGGAACTCCATCAATCTCTAATGCATAGCCAATGAGGGGGCTCTCCAACAACAGGCCTTTGTGTGCCACTGAAACAGATTGATCTCTTTGTATGCTGTGCACATGTTTGCCCCTCGTCCCCGAGGCCCTCATTGTCTTCTATTTGTTTAACATGATGGAATATGCTAATCAGGCAGCCGCTGCCGAGATAAAACTAGCACTCCAGCGCTAACACACTAAAGCGAACCCACGGAATAAAGCTGTGACCCCTTTTAATTGAGTGTTCCCCTGGTAACAGAAATAGTGATGCGAGCGAATTAAATAAACAACAACCTATGTATTAAACACGAGGATTCTCTTTGTGTCTCATTCCGCGGCGATGTGAGCGAGTGCATGTTTTCAAAACCAAGGCTGGGAATTAAACATTACCACTAGGGCATGTTTTCATGTCTGTGCTCGCAGAGTAGCAATCTTAACTCAAAAATTGCCATGTTTTCTTCATTTCACAGAAACAAACGGCGCAGCGGAGGGCCCGTGGCTCCTGGGATCCGCGGGGT
>CAKALG010039299.1:0-16562 GCA_916700815.1 Helicolenus hilgendorfi
CGGCGATGTATGTGCTGAATTAAACAAGGTCACTCAGTGCAAGGCTGACTGCTCCGGCAAACACACCCACACACACACACACACCCACACAATCAAGACAGACCATCTCCATGTCCAGTATAGTGGTTTACATCCTCCGCCTCTGGAAGAACATAAAGAGATGAAAGGACATATCCTGAAATATTACAAGTGACATCCTCAAATATGATTACTGGATGGTAACTCTGGAAATCTTTACCACTGTCATGTCTGTATGAGGCTGGAAGCAGGTACAAATCTTTGCTGGTATAGCCACACAATTTGCACCTTTGGACGGAGCCAGGTTAGCAGTTTCCCCCTGCTTCAGTTGTGACCAACTTTTTTTTCTTGTTTTTTTTTTATAATTATTGAAATGTTAAATGATCCAGTGAAATATTAACATGAAATTACGTTGAAATATGTTTAGTTTTTTTCTGCTTTCTTATCCTGTTAATAATCTCACGACCCCGCATGTTATTTACAATCCCTTGAGGGGTCCTGATTCCCAGTATGGGCACCGCTGAAACATATAATCTTGGTTTTCTGGTGTCAAAACATATCTAAAAATGAAATGGGTTCCTACTCTCTATGGCAACGGGATAAAATGTTGGTATCGGAAACAATGGTTTCAATACAGGTAAACATGCTGCCTTCAAATGGGGTCGTGTTTACCGTATTCACGAAAAGACTCCATATGAACGCCCCCCTCTTCTGATATTTATTATTTATTATTTTTGGTGCATAATAAGTTAAGATATTGTATTTTTAAATCGTATAAAGTTTTTCTTCTTAATGTTATAATATGTCTGGTGAAAATGTTGATATTCCCAACGGCATTATCTTTTTCCTCTGTCATTATGCCTTTGCATTTCCTGCATTACGTTACCTGCTTGCTAGCTTGCTAAATTGTTGGCCTCTAATAATAATAATAAAATAAATTCTGACCCCACCCAGAATAAATAAAAAATAAATAAATAATAAAATAAATAAATAGCCTATGTGGCATAGACGCCGAGAGTTACGTTAATATTGCCATTGCCTATCAGAGATGTTCTCACGACTTAACCACTTGAACGCTTAGCATATTGTGTACACGACCCACGTCATAACTACGAGCTCACAAGTTTCATTTGAAGGCAGCAACAGTCTGTGTGGACAGCAAAGAGGCGGGACGCACTGATCGTAATGCAATCTCGTAACCCCTTCGGCTATCGTCAGATGATGATTTATCTTTTTATTGTTTTAAAATGAGCTTGTAAACTGGCTACTTGTGAAACAATCTGGTTGTACATGTCATCTCTCAACTCCAACTCCAGTCTCTCATCTCAAGTTGGTAAATTTGATATTTCTGGGCATATAGATTAATACAGGGTAAAATTTGAGAGAAAGATAAGATAACTGTTAACTTAACATTTCTTAACTGTGAACATACTGTATGTTTAATTTAAGGAGTGCTACAGTTAAAAACCTAAATGACAAGATGTCTTTTCACCTACAAATCACCAAAACTGTGCCTACTGGTTTACTGCCAACCACTCCAATAAAAAACAAAAGTACCATCACTCTCCTCCTCTCCAAGGCAACCTTATCTTTATCACTTCCTCCAGTAAAAGATGAACAGTGGCGCACACAACCTCAGAAGAAGCCAATTATCGTCAGTTAGCTGTACACCGTATATCTGTCACTCCTTTTACCAGGCAGTCAGGGTTCAAATGTATTCCATCATCATTTTTTACAAGGGCCGGTTGAATGCGTTGATGTTATTTATAGGCAGCTGTTTTCCCTTCCATCAATGCTGTCACCCCTTCGCCTGTTTACTGCACCTCCTTGTTCACCTCTCCGGTGACAGGAAGCTGGGTTTTATAATAGGAAACATTCCACTCTTGTACTTGTATTGTCAGTGTCTGTGGATCTTCTTTTTCTCTGTCAATGCCATGAGCAGAAAAATATCTCAATGAAGCTCTTTCATACGTTATTATTTTGTACCAGAAAGTATAATGTTTTCTATAAATAGAACGTAAAAAACATCTGTCAAACCTGTCAGACAATCAATGAATTAACATCTGAGGGGTAAGACGTGTTAATCACACACTTTCATACCTGATTTATTATGCCTCCTTTCCTCAGCTTTTGTGTGCAAAGTGTGTTATTTGTCAGCATGTGACCTGAAGTGATTTCTTTGCTACTGCAAAGATACTTATAGTGCAAATTGCACCCTTGCTATCTAATACAAGACATGCCACTGAGAGGAGTTAACATATTTGTAAGTTCTGTATGCAAGAATGTTAAAGGCCCAGAGAACATATTTTCTCAATCAGCGTCTTACTACAAGCAATACGATCCGACATGAACACAAAATATTATACCCAAGGTAGAGCCATGTTGGTTATTTTATGAGAGATTTCAGTATTTTGTTTTTGTCCTTGCTTTTCTCACTATAGTTTAAAGCATAAACTGTATATAAAGATGGACGACATGAGAGCTCCCAAAATGTGAAGCCAAAACATCTTGGTCGCCCCCTGGTGGATGGCTGCAGGATTTAAATACATTTTTTCCCCAAAGATGGTTTCTATCATTTTAGGTCGTTCTTATCACGCTGATGTATGTTCATGTTTTATTTTTCTGATAAGTTTGGTTTTAATAAATTATTTGATGCCATAAAAAGGGGGTGAAACATCATGATTGACAGCTGTCAATCATGATGTTTCACGCCCACTCTGAGTGAAATAGCCGCGCAGCCGGATGCTCTGGAATTGTACTAGAGAGGAAATGTAACTTTAACTTTCCATAACCGTCACGAGTCAGAATGTGTCCATTTGATCATAAATGTATAGTGATATTATGGTTAGTTAGCAGCTAGATGGCTCACGCTAACAAGCTGCGGCCGTTCTCGGCTTGTGATTTTCTTGGGCGGGTGTGTGGACGGGACCTCGATACCCTGTCTCCAGCTCCCTGATCACTACAGCGCAGACTCTGGCTCCAAATGATGTCACAATCTGAAGATGGCAGCTCCCGTCTCTGGGATATTTTGGCTTCACTTTTGTACATTGGGAAGAAGTGGAGACGCGTCTATATATACAGACTATGGTTTGAAGTGGGCAGGGTTCAGTTGGAAAAAGGTGATGTCACATACTTCTGTGCACCAATCAGAATTTGGGAGTATTTGAAGCAGAGTGTTTGAGTGTTAATCTCTTAATAATGATAATGATAATGATATTACCTAAAAAAATATTTTTTTCTTCAAAACTTTAACTTATGTATTGTGTATTGCTTCTATAGTCTTAACAATTGAATGTGAAAAACTTGAACTTGAAACCAAGTAAAAAAAACAGTAAAAGTAAAAAAATGTCTGTCTTTGGTGTCATTAAAAAAGACACAGTGGTAGGTAGTGGTAATTTCCACCAAACTTGTCTCTTTTTCTACAAACAAAAATGTAGGTTATCAGAATAATTTGAAAGATTAAATATGCAAAAATCACATATAAATCATTCATGAAAAGTTGTTCATACCAGAGGCGTTGCTAACTAACGGCTATATTTGTAAAACTAGTGCAAGTAAACAGTGATGGTGATGGGAGGATGGAGCTGGCCACGGTGTTCAGATCAATCTGCCTTTCAAGCCCATTGGGCCAGCTTGAGCAGATACAATATAGCTATATGGCTACAGAGTATTCGCTCTTTGCTTGGTTGAGAGTATGATTCAAAGGTAGTTTAAAGGTACATTACGTCAGGGCTACAGAATGGTGTCGGCTGTCAGAGGGCCCAGTGGGTTTACACAGTACAGCCCGATAGGCCCTGCAGGACCTAATGAAACATCATTCAACATAAAGTCTGTGCTTCTATACGCATCTTTTGACACATTGAACTATGTGTATTGATAACTTCAAATAAAAGAAGTTTAAGTGCCACTGGTGCACAATGAATGTGATTAAATGAATGGGTTCTGACACATTTTACAATGCAGGATTGACACACTACATGTAGGTGCAAGACACCATGTGTTGGACTGTGACAGTGGTTTCATAAGCTAAATTCAAGTTTTAGACCTCAAAACAACAAAATGTTCCTTACTGAACTGATGAAACCACAGTCCAACTGTGAAAGTAAAAGTGTTTTTCTTTGGTTGGTAACAGCTCAGCACAGAGGTGTTATTCAGCCAAGACCAAACACAACTGTTGACTCTCGCTATCAGATGCAGTTAAAGGGGTTTGAGGCAGTCGATGTAATGTGTAAACCCAGGTTCTCTGTCTGTCACTCAAGGGTGTAGAACTTTGCTAGGGACGGTAGGGACATGTCCCTATGAATATCCAGCTACAACCAAGTGTCACTAGCAGTAATTGTGATGAAAAAAAGAAGCTCTAACACGGCCACGAATTAGCGAGAGAATAAGATAAACCAAAATGTGGAATTCAAGTCTGTCAAGTATTAAAAAATAATAATGTGAGATTTAGAGAATTAAATTAGAATATAATATTACAAGACTGGCAGCTCTGTGTCGCTGCCTCTGCATGCCCTCGCTTATAGACGGGGTTATGTGTTTGTCAGGCGGTCTGAAGGGGATGCTACCATATCAGCAGAGCAATAACATCATGCACAGCAGAATATAGGAGAGGTCCATTTTTTTTTCTTGAAATATTATGTCTTTATTCTCATTAAATTATGACATTATTCTTATAATATTACGTCTTTTTCCTCAAAATATTACAACTTTATTCACGACTTGAGAGAACACAGATATATAAGTTTTGAACATGAGCAGAAATTGTGCTGAAACACACATATGAGCTTTTAAAGTCCAGTGGTTTCTAAATTAATTAAAATGAATTAACGTGTCATTGAGGTGAAGGGGTGCCACATGCACATTTAAAGAGGTAACTTCCCCAAACAAAAGGCACAAAAGAGGACGGAAGAGTAAATCATGCTTACATGCAGGGATATCATTAAATAACAAAAGTTGATTTACAGGAGAATAAATATTTGAAAGCAATACAGAATGCTGCTTTATATACCATTATATTTTTAGATTTCGAATTGTCAACTGCCGTCTGAATTTTATGTAATCCTTTACATAATTAAAAACATTGTCCACCATAAATTGGTGCATAAAAATTCACCAGAATGCAGGAAATTAAGTGTTTCACAGTCATTATTTCATGTCTCTTGGCTGTCTCTCGGTGTTGTTGTGTGCAGGAGGTCGCTGTCCTTATTCACAAAATAATGTCCTCAATAGAACCTCAGAAGCACTTAAAGTCCCCAGATGCACGCTCTCTTATCAAATCTTTTCCTTTATAAAATTGGTTAGCGAGTGATTGAAAATGAATCATTCAGTATTTTTGTCCTCGGCATTTATGGTTTGCCAGACTTGCACTCCCACCAGGCAATGCTAACACAAATAAATCTGGTCCTTTTTTTTCTCCTGACAACATCTTTGCTTATTGCCAAAAGCAGAAACAAGAAAAGTTGGTGTTTGTTATACAGCGAGACCTAAAGGTAAGATGTGATGGGTTCATTCCAAGATCAGAGCTGCTCCTCCAGCGGGTCTGACTGTGTGGAGGCCTGAAACCAGCACAGTCTCAGAAATGAGGTCAAACTAGAAGGATATGTTCTAAACAGAAATTAGATAGATATTTACAATTATTATGGGACAATGACACAAACTGGATGCTCCATTTTCATCTTTCCAATTCGTGTGAAGGTTATTTTGAGGTGAGATATTAAATTTGGTTTGATTGAGATTATATTACTCCACTTATAAAATAATTTGTCAGATGAGAAGATGAATGCCATTCTCATGTGTGTATGGTAAATATGAAGCTACTGCTACCCAGTTAGCTTAGTTTAACACAAAACAGTGACAACAAGACTCAAGGAAGTGGCACAAAACTCTCCATAAAACGCCATTTTTACAGGTCGTGGCTAGAAGATAACCCGCAAATTGCGAAAACAAACTCTGGCGAGACTCGCTGCCCAGCCACCTATCCTAACCTTAACTATTCAAGGTCAATGCCTAACCTTAACTTTATTACATTTGTCATATACACATGGGTACATACATGACATTTTACCTCTGCATTTAACCCATCCTAAGCATTTAGGAGAAGTGAGCTGCTGTGAAGCAACTTGTGTTTTAGGACACTTCAACATGCAGGAACCAGGGATCGAAACGCCAATCTTGCGGTTAAAGAAGGATGACCACCCTTCCCACTGAGCTACAGACGCCCCCCAAATAAATATTCAAGGTCAATGCCTATGATTAACTATTTGAGGTCAATGCCTTACCTTAACCATCTCACAAGTTGCTAGAGGTTCACAAATTGTGGGTTACCTTCTAGACATGACCATTTTTACGCTAAGGTTTTTGATCAAACAAACAAGAAAATGTTACTTAGTGAGCTTGAAATGTGCATTTTTAAACAGCCAGGCTAGCTTCTCCCTCTGCGTTTTTGAATGATCTAAGCATTAAAAAAGATACTCCATCAGAAGAAATGGCCTTTCATGTAAGGAAAAAGTCCGTACAAATACAAGTTTGATTTTATGTCCATGCAGGATTGAATGATGTTCACATGCTCAGAGCAAAATATGGCATCAGACCTATAGGTTAGATCAAATACTGCAAACTCATAAACCAATAAGGCCTCGTATTATGCGGCGTATTTAAACTCTGACCTAATTGTCATCATAAACTGACAATATATGAACACTATACTCATCTCTCTCTCTGTGTCTCTCACAGTCACAGCGCACATCTGCATCACAAAGCCTCGTCAGCAACAATCAATATAAAACTATCAATGACAACAACATCTCACGCACCACTTTGCTACACCTGATGTATGAAAGTCTATTTGTATAATACGGCATGGAGGGGGATTTACTTATATAACTTAGTATTGTTCACCATAATATGTCATGAGAGCATTCAGATTACATTATTAATAAAGTACAGAAGCTCCGTCGTACATCGAACCATGGCCACCCTGATGTTCGCTTCTTTGTTGCTTAGCAAAAGTACATCAGCCCTGCAGTGCTATATAGATTCAAAGTCAATATTGCATGCATAATGCATGACAAAGTACAGTAAGTGATATAACAAATAAAAAGTGAAATGAGGATGGTTTGTGTTCCAGTAGTTAATAACAGATCTGTTTCAGTTTGTTGGGTTTGGGCATCTCTTTGTCACCAAAGCAGACCGATCTGAGGAAGCTACACTTTGAGGTTTTGTCCCTTTACTACCCTCGTTGTCTTGCTTTACACGTACATGTAGATTTACAGCTTGAGGCACAACACTCTGCCAGCAGATGGACCAGATAACCTCGTATGAGACTTTACAGCTCCGCAGTTATCGGTTCAGACCCTGTGGAAAAAAAGCTTTTGCCTGTGCACGGTGGAAACATGACCCATAGAAACACAGAATGATTTAAGAAATGAATAGATATTATTCCTCTACGTTTGTGTTCCCTCTTCCAAATAAATCATCTGCTGTACTGTTTGTATCTTTCTGTTAATGATGTTGTTCAGCTGCCTAAATGCTTTTCCATTGACTCAACCCTATTTGCTGCATTTAAAAGGATCAGTGCACAGAGAACTTACTCCTAGAAGAAGTACTTTGTTGTTTTTAGTCCGATAACTGCTCCAGCTCTCTTCAAAAAGCCTCCGGGACTACCTTCTCTCTTGATTCCACCCGTTTCAAACAGTGGGTAAACAACATCTGACATTATTAAAGTCTAGAGTGGTAAAAACTTCCAACAGTTCTGCTAAAAGCAATAAACCACAGCTCTGATGAAATGACCCCGGTTTGACACAAATACAGCTTTATCTCAGACAATATCCAATTTATTCTTGATGGATTTCTTCTTTTGTTTTTCTCGTCGTGCCTCATCAGTTGGAAGATCTACATTGCTTTAGTAACATATAGACATCTTTGGTATCGCCCAGTGCCAGACCTGATGTCAATGATCTCGCCTGCTGGGTTTTGCTATCCTCATGCAATACATCAAAAAGGATGACGGTGTCCACTTATTTATTTCACAGTCGAATTCCTCCTCATTATTCTGCCATTCTTCCATGTACACTCAGCAGTAGAGAACATCAGAAAAAAAAGATAGCGATGGCAAGATACAAAAGCTTGGAGGACTTGAAAGTGCTAGAATGATTTCAGATCCATTTCACTGGATGAGTTGCAGTTGTGCATTGAGGCAAAAAACTCCCCAACAAAATCGCTGTATTGATTCATCAGAGATCAGACCGTGTCAAAAGGCAAGGTTTAGCAGTTGTTGTTTTTTTCCTCCAAAAGCTACTTGAGTAGAAAATGATGATGGAGGCAGAATAACAAAGGTAAGGGCTTCTGTTCAAAATACATCAAAGAGTGGTTTTTAAAAAGTCAGTGCCAATTTTTCAGGCGGTGTAGTAAAGAAACATGAAATTGAAGTGCTGAAGAAAATCCAGGAAAACACGAGATGAATTATTGTCTGAAGCCGAGCATAGAATTAAAAAGTTTGATGACATTCACGCTCAGAAAAAAAGGAAATCAACTCGGAGGGGGTAAATAATCAGATTAGCACTGTTTACTTCTGTAAAGGAAAATAAAGTAAGAATGGCAACACAAGGCACACTCAATCAACCCAGGGACAATGGAAAGACAACAAATGAAACTCTCCAGTACACACAATAACAGATATGAGGGGGGCGGAATAATCATAAAGCCACAGTTGAAGCAGTGCATGCTGATAGAAATTAAATTAGGGTATGACAAAAACACTGGAGGAAATCATCATACAGGAAAGGGAAATTATTTGTCTAAAAGTCTACCAGAAAAGGAAAAAATTGTACAGAAATGTAAAGTAAAGCTGCAATAATCAATATTTTCATATTAACGATGGTTCAAATGACTAGTTCTATGCGAAACACACTTTAGCTACCTTCCGAGCACGAAACGACAGACAAAGTTAGCAAGTAAATGTCATTTAAACATTTAAGAGAAATATTTTCCCTCAGGAGATGGTGGAGACCAAAACAGAGCAAAAAGGGCATTAAATATTGGACTTAAATTCACCAGGTGGCCAAAAAATATGTCTCCAAATGAATGCTAATGTTGCTCCATATCTACTGGATATGTTAATTGGTTAACCGTTTGCTTGCAAGTTGGCCGTAGAAACCTTAAAAGTGACAATATATCAGGGTGTGAGAGTTTATAGCTTGTTTCTGATGCTCCCAAGTGGCCAAAAATCTTTAGGTTTAAATAAATTTGATAATAAAAAGAGTTACTCTATTTACCACATGCAGTCTTTCTGGAACTCAGATTGAAAACTATAAAAAGTTGCACTCATAAGTGATGAAACACAACCTTGTTTAATTCAGTACTTAAAGGAGTTTTACTGCTACAGCTGATGGTCTGGTATAACCATCAGCTCAAGGTGGCTATTTCAAGCTAACGTTAGTAACCTCTAGACACAAATTGCTGGGCACCTGACATGACATTACTGAGTCATTTTACTGACGCAATTCATGTTCAACTGTTACACTACTTTCATGCATTTACCATCTTGCAATCGTCAAATGAAGCCACATTGGCCACTGCCTAGGAAATGTTTCATAGTGTGACTTTAAATTGACAGTAGACAGAGAATAGATACATGTAAAGATGCACCAGTTAAAAACTGGGAATGTAATGCAGAATTGGAAAAACACAGAGGATGTTTTTGCTTCTATGAAACCTGTGAGACAGGTCGAAGAAACAACAATAAAGATGTCAAAACACATTCGTGGAAAAACAACTACGGAAGAGAGAAATTCAGCATGTAGCAATCTTGTCTCCTAGAAATTACATTTATACACCAGTTGGATGTAGACATTAACTTTGACACGATGCATTGCGATGTGTCAATTTCACCACTTGCTTCTAAGAATGGGGTTAGATTGAAGACTAGTGTTTTCATGACAATTCATTTTTTTTGGGGCTCTATATATTTTGATGGAAGCTCACAAACACAGCAGCATGTTATGACTCTCAGCATATAATATGTACAGGGCTCAGCACTGTGTCAGTCTTAAAGATGCAAAGTAAAAGAATTTCTCGAATATACTGTTTGCTGGTGGGAAAAAAAAAAAAAAAAAAGCTGAAATAACGGATTCCAGGTTCTTGCACAAACAAGCTGAAAACAAACCCGGCAACAAATTAAAAAATATATATAGACATAGAAAAAAAAAAGAAGAAACTTCAGCAACCGGCTTTTGTTAGAAAAAATAACCTGGGTGATCTGCTTCCTGCTTTAATTTGGTTTACAGTTTGTTTACAGGCATAATCCTCCATGAAAAATACTTTCTGGTTGACAATATCTGGAGCTTCAAAAGCGTCCGGAAGGGGAAATAAAAGATGCTAATAGACATCAGCTCACATCTGCTGTAGAAAATAGGGCCAGCAGTCATTATCACAACTCATTAGACAATGATACAGAGGAAATTCGTGGGACGCTTTAAACCAGATGTATTACACTAATAAACTGTGGTATCATTGTCACTTGAGCATCAGCTGATTGTACACTAACTACGTCTATAAATCATATAATGATGGTTGAATGACTGGTTATTTTTGTAATGCTAATTGCCTTATATAATTTAAGTGCTTCATATAACCAGGTTGGAAGAATAAAATACTTGAATCAAAAATGAGCATTATTTTGTCCATAAATATTGTTTGGTCTGATTGGACTTTGCATCTTGGAATTGTTAGTGTCTCGCTGAGGCTAACTGAAATGTTGTGCTGAACATTTTTAAATTGAGATGTTTTGACAAAGTTGTACACAAATGGAAACCTTTTGCTCATCCCTCGGAGCATAGTTACCATGGTGACGACGAGGCCTTTCTGTGCAGCGGGAACTTGGTTGACACAAAAGCTCCTAATGAGCCACTTTATGAAGACTAATAATAAGTTGCTTAAAGTAAAAAGTATTTTTTAGGCTTCTTTCATAAAGCCCAGTACAGCACAGGAAATGGTTTAATATGGCCAATCTATTACAGTGGGATTCTAGAGACTATACTTTTCACACAGACTCAGGGCGGATGGTTTTATACCATTCGTTGCTTTACTTATCCCTTGTAAATATGTTGTGAATTCTTTTAATAGAATGTACTATTTGAGGCTGACGCATTTCGTTGTGCTTGCATAATGACAAAGATCTTGTTTGATGTTTTTATTCTACCAGGCTGTATTAGAGAGTATAGTCAGCTCTGGTACATACTGCAAGCAGTCCCTCCAGTCAATATAAGAGCAGTCGGTTCTCAGGCAAGCAAAGAGAATATTGTCTGATCCGTCCCATATTATCCATGCCGAGCTCTTACCCGCTGGCAGACGATGTAGGGTAAATCAATGTAAACTCAACCGTTTTAAAACCTCATTTGTGCTTAAAAAAAAAGTAATAATGTCACTTGAGGCTGCAGGGGGTTGTGCAATAGCTTCATGCTATGATGCGAGGGGTTGTTTAATATGTTGCTTGTTCTTATCCCTGCACTATGAGTAATTTGCGATTGTGGTGTGCCTCAGTACATGTTGCTTTGTCTACATGTTGTTTGTCATGTGTGCAGCATTTGAGTCCAAGACAAATTTCCCTACAGGGACAAAAAAATCATACTGTAACGTAACGTATTGTACTGTATCGTATCTTATCGCATCGTACTGTATCATTTCGTACTGTATCATATTAAACTGTATCATATTATACTGTATTGTATCTGTTGCCTTGTATGGCAGCGTATCACATCATATCGTATCGTATCATATTGTACTGCACTTTATCATATCGTATCGTACCGTATCATACTGTATCGTATCGTACTGTATCATATTGAACTGTATCATATCGTACTGTGTGATATTGTACTGTACTGTATCTATTGCCTCGTTTCGCATCGAATTAAATCATATTGTATGGCATCGTATGGCATCATATCGCACTGCACTTTATCGTATTGTATCGTATTCTTACCGTATCATATCGTATCATATCCAGGTAGTTCTCAACAGTCAGACCTCAAACCTCATTTTGACCGAGTAAAAATTGCTTTTACCCCACCACATGTCTCTCAACTACCTATTTTTAAAGATATACGGATGCCTGTTGTCTTCAAACTCTAGTATAGAATCAGCATCCAGTTTTGGATGACTTTAGTGTTTCCATTTGAACCACAAGGAGTCAGAAACTGTAACGCTTTAACAGTCGAGGGTCAGTTTCATTACACTTTCTTTAAAAAAACATGTGATCATAGAAGCACACTGATCTATTTCCATCCCCTCATTATGTCAGATATTACTTCTAAACTGTTCTAATCCATAGTGTAAGACTTTGTTTATGCCGTATGCAGAGAGACAAAATGAGGTTGAAACAAAGTTTATTCGATTGCAAATCCAATTGATTTGCATTTCCCAGACTAATACGCCAACCGAGGAGCATATCTAGTGTCTTATGCATAAATCAACAAGGATAATCGCATTAGGAAAATCAGGTTGATGAGGTGCTTCTCGCTCACAGCCAAAGAGAATGTGCTTCAGTCAGGAAAATGTGCTCCCTGACAAAATAAAAAAACTCAGCTGATGTGCTATTTCAGGTGCCAGGAAATGTCGGTCGCGGAAATATAATGAACCAAATCATAAGTCTCCGCTGTCACGTTGCCTCATTCACTCAGTCATGAGACGTTAACCACGTCCAATGAGAGCGAGCGCTTGCCTTAGCCAGTCAATGAGTCGCTATGACAACAGCTCTTGACAAGGGGAAATCGGGTTTTGATGTCTTGAAATAAAAAAAACAAAAAACAACTCTTGGCATCAAAAGGGGAGACAAGTGAAGAGGAGCCTGTCCACTCCGTCGGATGATGGAGCTTGTAAATGTAATTCAGATCATCTGTTTCCATTTTGTCAAAGAGGGAGACTTTATGAATAAGAAGTCTCATTGCATATTCAGAGACAATGAGCATCAGTGTCAATGGGGTGTCAGTGGGACGAGTTTCCCTTCATCTATTAACCTCTGGACGGGTGGCCGTGAACCCCAGACCCCCCCAACTCATTACTGATGCTTTCTAATTAGTCTTTTGCTTCTCTTTGATCCCATATCTTGTTATTCACCACCGTGGCTTCCGTGCCCTTTGGAAATAGCAAAATCATTTCTTCCCGTGCTGTGATTTACAGTTATTGCGCGCCGAGGCCAGGCTAGGTAATTTGGAGATGAAAATGAGCCGGGACAGGAGGAGAGTTCAAGTCTGTAACTCATTTCCACCTTCACTTCCTCCTCCTCCTCTTCCTCCTCCTCCCACATATGAAAGTAATAACTCAAGTCTTTGTGTCCTCAGCTGACTACGCAGCCTTCGTTAGAGCACCACATCGCCGGGCGCGTTGTTGGTCTCAAGGTTGTCCTCAGCGCGGCGTACGAACCTCGATAAAATTGATCCGCGCACATCTCAGCCGAAGACAGTTGAGCTCTTGAGGATGGAGAGCTGAGAAATTTACACATCAAAAAAAAAAAAATTGGTGCTCGGGTGAAATTACACAGCAGTGCGTTTGCAGTACATTTCAGTCAGTCCTCTCACCGCAGGCGCTTCTCAGATGCTTTGAAAATGTTAGCCTAATAAAAAAAAAAGAAAAAAAGAAAGATATCGAAAGTAACCTGCAGTGAAGATCAAATATAATTGAACCAGGTAATGTGTCCATTTCCCAGCATGGTATTATTCGTACAAACTGTGCAGAATGGCCAAAAGCGTATTTTGTCTAATTCAGCAGAATAAAAGCCGTGTAGGGAGGTGTGTTTGTGCGCATTTCTTTGCATGTTTAGCTCCATAAATATTTAATATACTATATAGTAAGACACGTACACTTCTTCTGAGGCTTCTCCTCTCCCTCTAATGATCCCACAAAATCTCTCCCCAGCTCCCTCCCTGAAGTAGACATCAGCCTGAGGAGCTGTAAGTAAAGCCTTACACCTGGCGCGGTGGGGTCAGTAAACATAGATGATTTGCTCCCAAACACCTTGAAAGCACCCGACCTCATCCCCACGGCTGCAGAGGACAGAGTGTGTGTGTGTGTGTGTGTGTGTGTGTGTGTGAGAGAGCAAGACACAGATTGAGAGAAGAAGAAGAAGAGGTGAGCAAAGGAGGGCGAGGATAGTTGTAGGCTGCACGGGGAAAATCTAAACAATTAGGCATGAGTGTGTTTTCGGGGGATGTCAAAAAGAGACGAAGAGTGATGCAATCATCTGTGTCTGTCAGAAAAAGGGGGGATAGAGTGGATGGAAAGAGGCCTCTACTAAACTAGTTTTGATTGCTCACCTGGTGTACGTTTAGCCTGTGTGTGTGTGTGTGTGTGTGTGTGTTATGTATGGTTTGATTACTCAGCCAGTGAAGTGGTCCTAATCAAATAGAGAAGAGAGAAAAAACACCTGATCCTCTGTAATTGCATTAACTCCTAACTGGCACGCACAAAACCTGACATTGTGTTTCCTCGGACGACCTACATCAGCGGTTCCCAACCTTTTTCTCTAATGTGCCCCCCCCCCCCACAGCCCTGTCAGATGAACTACCCCTCCATAGACATCACCCATTATGTTCTAAATGTGGTCATTTGAGTTGATTTTACACTGGATGCAGTCACACTTCTACCAATTTGAGTGGCAGAAACAGACATTTATTATTATTATTAGCTATGGTTTATCCACTCTTCATAGCTTCTAATGCTTTTAGCTAATTATTTAAACTATTCATGCCTTATTTAAAGCAATCAATTTCAAGCATTTATCCATTGCTTTCAGCTATTTCAACAATGTATCCACTACTTTAGGGTCACATTTAGAAGGTAACGCGCAAATTGCAAATGGTTAAGGTTAGGATAGGCCGTTGGGCAATGAGTCCCGTGAGTTACCTCCTAGACAATTTAGCTCTTTCCTGATTTTTAGCTACGACCAGCAGCTCTATATAGCTCACTCCAGTTTTTGCCTTAGAGGCTGAAATTTGGCGTGGAGGCGTTTGTGTTCAATTGGCTCAAAGATGGTGCGGCAGTGAGGTGGCCTTTAAAAAAAAGGTGCATAACTTCTAAACGGAATCACGTACCATAGCCAAACTCATAAACCATTTGTTGTGGACTCTTGTGGGAGGCATCATTGGTCTTAGCAGAGAGCTCCCTGTTCATTTTGCCATGGAGGTCAAGTGTTTGTGAGGTTGTGTGTGTGTGTCCACTACTATTGGTTTTGTGTTATCAGTCCTACTTGTATTAGCTATTACAGCTGCTAGGTTATTATTGTGGCTGCTTCCCTCTCTCTCTCTCTCTCTATCTATCTATCCATCCCCCCAGCCGGTCTCGGCAGATGGCCTGAGCCCGGTTCTGCTCCAGGTTTCTTCCCAGTAATCGGGGAGTTTTCCCTGGCCACAGCGCGCTTGGTGGATCTTGTTGGGTCTCTAAACTATGGTGTACGGTCTAAGACCTGCTCTATATATAAAGCGTCTTGAGATAACTTCTGTTGTGATTTGACGCTATACAAAAATAAATTGAATTGTGTGTATGCATACACATACTGTACGTGGTCGCAGCTATTGCAAATTGCACTTGTTTCTTGATACTTTTCTGAAACTATCAAGTGTTCGTCTATTACTGTTAGCTATCTATTTAACCATTTATGCATTAGCCTACTAATTAAAAGTAAATGGTTGAAATACAGGTTGTTAATTAACTATCCATCTCAACCATTTATTACTTTTAGCTAACTTTTTCAACCATTTCCCATTAGAAATTATGTTAACTATGGACTTCTCTGCTCGCTACTTTTCATTCACAGCTTGTAGAAATGTTAAGCTATGTTCACACTACGAGCGACAAAAGCAACAAAACGGCCGGCGTGGCCAGCTACATCGTCACCGAGTCGCCGTTGAAGCGTTTGTTGACGTAGTCATGTCGTTAAATAGCAATGGGAACCAGCTACAGTGTTTTTGTAGACGGAACAGAACAGGGTGAAACAAAAACAAATGATTGAAATGCTGAAAAAAGACCAGCTAAACTTTATTTGTAGCGCGTCAAAAATAGCCTACCTGTGGTTGGGATCCGCGAGTGATGTAACGGAAGTGTTAAAAAGCCCAAAAAGATCTGGCTCATATAGATGATAATAAAGTATAACTAGAAGGATGGAGAAGATGATGGGAAGAAGCCTGTTATGAGCCAGCAATAATCTGGGAATAATCAAACTAAGAGACAGCCTTCTCTTCACCTGGCTGGTTCCAGGACAGTGGTAATGTCCTTATAAAAACACTGATCCATCTACAGTTGAATTACAGCCTCTGCTGTTAAACCAAATCCGGCCTGTGTGTGTGTATTGGAGAGGAGCAGCCTGCCAATACTGCCATCAATATCTGTTCATCTAATAAATGCACAATCTTGCAAAATAAAATTGAGTTTCATTCACAGTCGCCAGCGGGGCCATATTGAAACCTATTGATTGCCTCCGCTTACGCTTGCCTGCAGCAGCGGCGGCGGCCAAGGACCCATTGGTTTTGGGATGAGATGTGATCAGTGCAGCT
>CAKALG010039300.1:0-25409 GCA_916700815.1 Helicolenus hilgendorfi
TTAATGATTACCACATGATTTTATAAACCTTTATCCCTTTTGTTAATGGTTAATAATTGGTTTGTAAACCGTCTATAAGCATCATTTAGCTATATAGGTAATAAATAGTTTCTGTTCCATCTATCTTTGTAATGTTTATACATGTTTTACAAACAATTTGTTAAAGGTTTACAATTCATTTGGTAATTATTAACACTTAGTATAGTATATCGAATGTTATAATGTGCGCAACAATAAACTGTTGAGTTTATTAATGAGTTTAATAATGTAATCAGAATGTAATTGTTATTGTCTCTTATCAGCTTTGATACAATATATATCTATAAACTAATTATTTCATATTACACAAACTAATGATAAAATAACAGAAATTATAGCATTACTAAACATTATCATTTCATTTTTTGTTAACAGTAAAATAACTATTAACTAAGTTTGAATTTACCATTTATAAATCATGCCTATTATAAAGTATTACGCAAGGCAAAAGTTGGCAATTTTACAACACAAAAAAAGGCAAAACAGACGAAAGACATTCTAAAGCGTAGATTCAGGACATCAAGTTTCAAGCTATGTAGGTCATATAGAGGCATCAGTATTAAATTGAGAATGTTTCATAACCAATTAAAAGTTCCTTGTAGTAACTTTAATTGTGAGAAATTATAACACTACAGTACAAAGCACATATTCTACAGTGAAATGGCAGAAAGTAAACGTGGCAGTAAACAAAAGTAGGGAGACGATTTTGACACAGCTCATGTTAAAATAGTTTGCCCAAACTCCACCCACCTGAAATCTGTCAGCCAATAAACTTGTTATATAGTGACCTCATAAAACCTGACAGTAACTCCTAAGAGGAACTAATAGAATAAAGGAAGTGACAGATAGATGAGAAAGTGCAGAGAATCTTTTATGTGGAAAACTGAAAGGAGTTAGGGGACTATAAAACTGACAGTTACTATGACTGACTGCAACCTTTGGAGATTTAAACTCTGACCAAATAAATCTTAACAGATCTCATTGGTTTCACAAAGCACAAAACTATAAAGTTGTTGGATGAAGCACATCAGCCTCAGCCGCTGGAGAGAAACGAAAGTCACAAAAACAAACATTAGGACATTTTTTTAGCCAATCAATCCATTTTTTTGTACCCCAGATGGACGAATAAATGAGTGGACTCAAAATGTATGACGTTAAACTTGCGGAAAGAAAAATGTCAGACAAAACAATTTGGACTCAGACTCTGGTTTATGTTGAGTGTCTTTATATGCAGATGATGTGGCGTTTTAAAATTACGCTGTTCATATGCTGACATGACAGATTCAAGCTTATCATTAGTGGACTTTTACAGTTTATGTGACAGATTGGACATAGTGATGGGATTTTTCTTTTAAACAAGCACATTGGATTATGTGGCGTGGTGAAAATTACGGTGTGACATAAAATCTTAAAAGTTACCAGAGCTGTGAATTTTAGAGTGATGGATTAATGAAATTCATCACCAGATGGACCTTTCAAGGATTTGAATTTTACAATGTGATGGATTCGATGCTTCAATGGACAACGTTGTTTGCTTGATGAGAAAGGATTTTATGTCGAGAATTACTGCTTCAAAGTGCGACGGACATTAAAATGAGAAGATTTACAGCCATACTGACCGATAACGCCATAGTTTGACAGATTTGATGAGATGATGGAGTCTTCAGTGCGACAGATCCTTCTGTGTGACGGAAAAAACAACGTGGTCCGACAGAAAGTTTGACGAACTCTACAGATGAACCGATGTTCTAGCAGCATGGATTGTACAGTATAACGGGCTCTGAAGAACTACAGATTTGAAGGCATAAGTCGGATTTTACCACACAATGGATTTTTGGACTGAACTGGGGAGTTTAGAGAGTCTTGGAAAAAATGAGCTGGACACAAAATGCGCTAGAACACCTGTATTCACTTTTTTGTGCGGGCCAACTCCAAAGTCCAGATAAATCTTTGGAGATGCGACTTTTGGAAAAGGACTTGATTATGAATAAAATCTTGATGAACTTTTGAAAAGTCTGGTGCATTGAACCGCCGTAAATGTCGAACAGACTTTTTGAAGTCATCCCTCTTTTGTTAGATCCGGCTTTGAAGTTAATAATTGAGCCATATATGAATTAATGGGCCTGCCTGCTTCTATACACTGTGTGTCCAGTGATGTGTGTGTGTGCGTGTGTGTGCGATGAAGAGGATGATGAAGGTAACAGCAGCAGCGCTGGTGCCGACAATGACTGATGTGCCAGTCATGATGATTAAAATTATGATAATTAAAATTATTATGATTATAATCAGAATGGTGAGCGATGGAGGATCTAATGATGAGTCAGTTATTATAATTGTTGATGTGAAAAAGCTAATTAGTATTATTATTATGCTAATTATTCAGTGCATTTTGAACCTTTATTGTCCTGTCAGGGAAATTTGGTTTACAGACGTAAAGCACACATGTACAATAAACACTGTAAAACATATGAATATATTTAAAATTAAAATGTGGTTTGAAGATGTTGAAGGAGATGAAGATGGTGTTCATGATGATTATGATCATAATGATGATGATGGTGATGATGACGGCTTGGGACCAAAATGTGACGGAAACAGGAAGTCGCAGAGACAAGTTTAATCCTACTTCCTGTTTGCACTGCTGTGGTTTCCTGTGTTTTCTGGTTGGACGATATTAAAATGGTTAACCTTGTGTGTGGTCCAGTCTCGTTTCAATCCACCACTTTGTACTGAATGAAAGGACAAGCAATGAGAAGGCAAACAAATCCTTGAGGCCAGAGATTGATGCAAAACAGACTGAATTGTAAGAATTTTCACCTTATAAGACTATTAATGATGTCCTCAAGATTTCAAGATTCAAGAGAGCTTTATTGTCATAGTCTCCGACAACTATTTTTTATGTATTTTTTTTTTCAGCCAGGTCTCACTAAGTGGCGTATGAATAACACGGTAGTTTGTAAGTGATTCCGTGAGCAATAACAACGCCTTTATTGCTTTTTGCGTGTCATTTCACACCATGTAGTCTGTACTGGAAAATGCATCCACATGAATATGCTACGCTAAGAGCTGGTGGCGTAGAATAAAATGTGAGAAAGACTGCTTACAGTGGGCTGGAGGGGATGAGAATCGGTCCAAAAAACACAGGACTTTAAACCAGGAGACCGGTGTTTGTGTCCCAAAGTGTTGTTGAGTTATTTTGAAGTTACATTCGTGACACTTGTGTGTTTTCCGTTATGTTACGTTATAAACGTACATATTTTACTTACATAGTTATTTTAAGCCCAATCATGAAGTGCCATTTCTTATTAACAATTTGCCGTTAAATGACACACGAAAAGCCGTTCTAAACTGGTTAAGTTCTCTGTGTAGATGAACAACTTTGCTTTCATACAGGCCAATCAAATTGTTTAATTTTAAACCATATTTGCATTAAGCAGTGGCGTCACCCTACTATCATAGGCAGACGGTTACTCTGACTAAAGGCCTTTACACTTTTTTTTTTGTGTGTTTGATTAATTCGCACGTCAATATATTTCAACATACTTTTTTTCCAGAACGAGGTAAATTTTCTGAGCTTTCGCACCGTCAATAAAGGCAACAACCAATCAAGTTGTTTGAAACAGGTTGAGTGGCACCTATGTTCATGAAACAACACGGAAGCTCTGTAGTCCGAACCAAGGCGTCAAACTTTATTACTCCTTTCAACCTTGACAAGATCCAGTCCTTCCGTTCTTACCTATCCTTACCTTTCACAGTAAAAGCCCTAGACATATAATATTCGCAGACGAGTATTTCGCATTTCCGTGTTGTTTATTCGTCATTTATAAAGGCCTTAACATCCAAACAGCAATCTGCTACACAACAAGAGCCTCAGACTATGAACAACAACCCAGATTAGCTTTCCTGCTAATGCCTGCTTATTATCAAATGTACAAACAAGGGCATGTGAAAATGTCAATTTGGCCTTTTTAAAGAATGATGTGGTCCTTACTTTTCCATCACCGCTGCTAAAAATAGCTGTCTGATCTTCTCTTATAAGCTTCAATTTCTTTTACACTCCTCTGCCGGTGCTCAGCCTGCCAGCTGCTGGCGACAGCTGGAGACGACAACACAACCCTCCAGAGGCTCCTCCTATTTTTCTTCCTTTCAATAATAAAAAAAAAAAAATTAAAAATCACCTTAATGCTATTTTTGACTGGAAATAGGGACGACTAATTAAGGGAAGTTGTCACAAGTGAGCTCTCCAATAAAGGCCCATTGGTGATTAGGGCTGATAAGTAGGAGTTGTAGTAAAGTTTGTTGTAGTATTTAAATGTGTAAGTGTCTGACACTTACTCATCAGTGCTGTTGATGGTCGTCGGTTGCCATGGAAACAAAGTGAACAAATATCACAACAAACTGCAGCTGGTAGGGAGTTTTCATTATTTCACTCCAGGGAGGAAACACGCTGAGCGTACTGTCAGGAGTGGGATTCAAACCAGCAACCTCCAGGGTCCGGTGTGTGTTTGTGTGCGTCTGACATCCCTCAGTGATGAATGACTCCACTGTTTTCCCCATGGCATCATGGGAAATCACACGCCATAGACACACACAGAGTTTACACCATGTGTGTGTGGAGATTAATGGGACTTGGAAAGGATGTGACAGAGAGAGAAATGAGCAAAACAGATGATAGAGAGAGAGAGGAAGAGGAGTACTTTGTTGTTTTATGAATGGGAAAGAGACAAACCGAATTGAATCTGTCGTTTTCTCTGAATGAGATGGTGAGTTTGTAACCAAGATGAGGAGCCGTGTGTGGAGGTAAAAAGGAAGATGTAAAAATGAAAGGAAGGGGAAGGTAATGAAAAAGGAAAGGAGGAAAGGGGAAGGACACAGAAGGGCTGGAGGAGGAGGAGATATAGAAGGAAAGAAGAATAAAAGAGATGGATGGGAAGAGGAAGGTAATAAAAAGAGGATGTTCAAGGGATGAAATAAGTAATGAGACTGATTGACTTTTTGTTTCACCTGATTCATTTAGTCTGACCTGAGCTGCTTGTTGTTGTTTTGTGTTGTCCTAATCAATCATTGCCAGTCAACAAAGAAGCTCTGATGTTGGTCACTTAGAAGCAGTCAAATCAAAGAAATACGTCAATTTAAAACAAACCACATTCAATCAGCAATCTGCTACACAACAAGAGCCTCAGACTTTTACAACAGCCCAGATTAGCTTTCCTGCTAATGCCCGCTTATTATCAAATTAACAAACAAGGACACGTGAAAATGTCAACTTGGCCTTTTTAAATAATGGCGTGGTCCTTACTCTTCCAACACTGCTGCTAAATGTTGCTGTCTGATCTTTTCTTGTAAGCTGCAATTCGTTTACGCTCCCCTGCCGGTGCTCAGCCTGCAAGCCGTAAAATTCAATTTTTTTGTTTTTTTCCTGGAAATTTATGACTTCATAATCTCGCAAATTTTGTGATTTTTTTCTCGTAAATTTGCCACTTTAATCTCAAAGAGTGTCCAAATAGTTTTTCTCAAAATATTACCACCCTCCCCGGGTACGTAATTATTATTTTTTTACTTACAAAAATATGCCGTCGTAAAGGGCAGAGAAAAGGGCAGGAGGAGGAGATAAAGAGGCTAGTGAGGAGGGAAGGAGAAAAGAATGACAGAAGGAGGTACAAAAAAAGGGAAAGGAGGATGTAAGAAAGGAGAGGAGGAGAGAAGAAATTATGAAAAAGGAAAAGGATGGATTGAATCCTTGGATTGATTGAATAAGGTCAAAGAAAGGAAGAGGTAGGTAAATAAATGAAGAGGGCATGGAAAGGGAGGAAAGAAGAAAACAGGGATAAGAAAGAATACAGAGAGAAAAGGCAGGAGGAAAGAAAGAAGAAGGGAAGGGAAGAGAAAAGAAGGAAGGAAGGAAGGAAAAGGAAGAAGGATGAGGAAGCGAAGGAAAAAAATGAGGATGGAGGGAGAGAAGCTGCAGCTTGTTATTATTCTAAATGTGTGTTCAGAGGAATCCTATTTTAGATAACACACACAGTTTAATGGAGGACAGGAAGACAGAGAGAGAGAGAGAGAGAGAGAGAAAACTGTAATTCACTTTCTGATAACAAGTGTAATCCACGGTCGCCATGGTAACGGCTTCACCACAGTCACACCAGCAAACACTTAAATAATAAAAGTGTTGTACATCACATTACTGAGCGGCATTAAACTGTAAATACATAATATTATACACAGACTTTTCTCTGCATCACTGAATCATGTCAGACTTTTAATAGGAACATTTAAATCTTGTATTTAACGTTCACTGGAGAGCTGTGGAGTCAACTCGGCTTCATTAATGAGGCTGCAGTTCGGACAAAAGTGGTGAAACTTGGGGTTTAAAAAAGTAGAAAAGACACATTTTAAGTGTGTTAAATGGAGACACTACAGGTGAATAAGGTAAACATTTAACTAGTATACGTATAGTAATGGATATGAAACTTCCCCAGTTGATTACTAACATTAAGACAATTAGTTTTTTGTATTACAAGTTTTCTGAAAAATTGTGTTTGAATACGTAGATGAGGCGTTATCTAATTAAATTCATGCTAATTTTTTACATGTCTTCCGCACGTGTTTGACTTATTTTATATACTTATTGTTATGACTTCTAATTGAGTGGTTTTGTTGCCCCCGGCTGGTACGACACCTTCAGACAAGCATTCTATGGTTTATGGTTTCTGGCTCTTTATACAACAGCGCCTGACTTCCGCTTCTGCTCCTGTCATCGCTAGAGGTCGCTGTCGTGTTCTTCTATACCTTCTTTCAGTGATCTACCAGGTGAATAGATGATAAAACCTTCTAGTGGGTGTAGTAGGCCCCCAATGACCCATTTCTATGGCACAGACGCAGTTTGCATTGGTTCAGGGGGCTCACTGAACCCCTTAGAAATGCATCTATATATTTTTTTTTAATAACGCAGAACTAATAATTTATTGTAATGATGAATTATATCGACCTCGATGTGTCTTCTTGACAGAATAGATGGATCGATTTGTGGTCTTTTTATTTACTTATAGCCTAATAATATCGGACTCTCTCTGTCCATACTCCATTAAATGTGCACTTCTGTTACGCCATGTAAACAAATTATGTACCTATCAGCTGTTCGGTCAAGATCAGACTGGAGACATAACCACTTAAAAGATACTGTAGGCGAGTAGTACTTGCTCCCTTCTGACTTTTGTGTTTTTTAAACAGAAAACACAGCTTTTATACTGCGATATTTACTGAAAATGATATACAATACAGCCAACAGCAGCCTCAGTAGACTTTCAGGTGATCTCCATCCAACTTATTTATGTGTTTGTAGTGAAATGTCGTACAGATAACTCCTCATTTCAACTTCACTAATGAGCCGTTCCTCGTCCGTTGCAGCTCTTTCAAAGCAAGCGACAGGAATAAATAGAAACAGGATGTCTGACAAAAGTTCAGCTCAAAACGTTGCGTTGTGCAGCGTTTCGGCGCTCTCGGCCAGTTTGTTCATTCCAATAGAAAACGATGCAATCAAATGGATTTTGTCACCTACGCTTGTAATATGTAGGCTACATGCATCCCAATACATCAGACCTCTCTGCGTCCTACACATCACATTCCGTCTAGATTTTCTTTTTGTGAACCCCCAACCTTAAAGTTCAAACTGCGCCTCTGATCTATGTTGCTCAAAGCGATCGATAACGCCTATTTTATATCCTGACAACAGTCTGAATTGGCTGGATAGACAGAATGAATGTCTGTACAGAATTTCATGGCGACCCATCCTTTAGTTATTTCAGTCTGGACAAACATGTCTATCATAGAGCCGCACCACTAAAATGTTTTGATAGTAACTATCCCCCTATTGTCTCCACTTCTCATAGCATTATGGAAATATTCTGACACTGAATCTGAAATTATGCAAACCCTCAGAGTCCAATCAGAGTCCAGGAGTCTCTGTTACCATGGTAAAATGACATAATACTCTGTTGCTGCTAGACAGAAACAAAAGGCAGAGGATGCCGTGTATTACTCACACAAACACACATTATATTAATTCATATTCATGCCCTGAAAGCTCAATGCAACACACACACAGATATAATGCAGTGAGTCCAGTTTTGGCGTCTCAGTGTGAACGAAGCCAAACAGATATTAAATTAATTCAGTTTGCAAGAGACAAAAAAAAAAATGCGCAAATGAATATTTAGCGTGTGCGTGAGAGAGCGAGTGTTTCGCCTCGAGGAAAATCAGCCTAACTTTCATTCATATTGAAATCAGCCAGCGAGAGAGAGGAAGAGAAGAAAGGAGGATTAGGAAGAGAGCAGATAAGAGAGGAGGAAGTCAGGAGGGAGAGGAGGTGAGGAAGAGGAAGGAGGAGAGGGAGAAGAGAGGAGCAGATAGGAGGAGTCGCTGTGACATTATCTGTGTTTCTTTGTTTCGCTGCTGTCAGAGAGAAAACTAATCCACTGTCAACACACACACACACATTCACAGTTGGTGTGTGTCTTTGCAGTGCAAAGCAATGAATGATTTCCCACATAGAAACACAAGTTTTCTCAGAGGTCGCATCACATTTTTAATTACTCAGGAAACGAAGAACTGAGCTGAGCTTCATCCAGTAAACACACACCGATGCTGTTCTCCTTGTGAGGCAGCTCAGGTGGATTTTGGGGGGTATCGGTGTACGGCGGTGACGCTGTCTCTGCCTCTGGTGTGTGATTATAGTTCAGCGTCAGGTCGTCTTTCATCTCCGTAGCTGATATTTACATTCTTTCATTCATTATAATCAGGGGGCAACCTCCAGGTCTGAGAAGTGAAGCCAATGCTGAAGTGTCTTAAACCTTCAACTTTCTAACAGCCAGCAGGGGGCGACTCCTCTGGTTGCTAAAAGAAGTCTGATTGTATAGAAGTCTATGAGAAAATTAGCCTACTTCTCACTTGATTTATTACCTTCATGTAAACATGAGTTTATGGTTCATTTAGTAAATTATGGTCCCATATAGAGTCAGATAGACCATAAAGCAGGGGATGCTTTAGGGCGTGGCTATCTTGTGATTGACAGGTTGCTAACACGGCGTTGTCCGATCTGGGAGTTGTCCGTGTTTTCGTCTTAGAACTTTAACTCTTTCACACTATATTTACAGTTCATCAAAGTTAATTATAACATTAAATATTTCTTATTCAGCGTTCAGTTGTACTTAGCTCCACCACCTAGTGTCACTTCTGGTTGCAAAAGACCGAGACAGCAATGACCAAAAAACAAGATGGTTACAGCCAAAAACCAAGATGGTGACGACCAAAAACCAAGATGGTGACGACCAAAAACCAAGATGGTGACGACCAAAAACCAACATGGCGACGACCAAAAACCAAGATGGTGACGACCAAAAACCAAGATGGCGACGACCAAAAACCAAGATGGTGACGACCAAAAACCAAGATGGCGACGACCAAAAACCAAGATGGTGACGACCAAAAACCAACATGGCAACGACCAAAAACCAAGATGGTGGCGACCAAAAACCAAGATGGCGACGACCAAAAACCAACATGGCGACGACCAAAAACCAAGATGGCGATGACCAAAAACCATCATGGCGACGACCAAAAACCAAGATGGCGACGGACAAAAACCAAGATGGTTACAGCCAAAAACCAACATGGCGATGGCGAAAAACCAAGATGGTGACGACCAAACACCAAGATGGTGACGACCATGGCATGTGTGAAGTGTTCCTGAATGTAGTGCAAGTGTGAACAGTAAATCACTAGCAACATCACTAAACATTTTATAATCTGTGTTCTTGTCTATGTCCTCAATACACTGACATGATATTTCAACTTTCAGCAGTGTTCTATCACCTGTTTGTCGTCCTGATCGTGAAACAGTTTGATACCTCGATAAAAAGTTGCTCATTATTTTGAGACAAGGAGATAATTAAGTTGTAATGTTCCTTCAACACTGATAAAACGCTGTTTCACATCTTGAGTTAATTAGACATCAAACCATTTTCCTAAAATAATTAGCTCCATAAAACATTGGAAAATAATTAAGCTGTGATTACAAGAGAGCCGATGTCACAGATATCAGATAATTCAGTTCTTATCTGAACGTGAAATATACGCACCATATGTGTTATCAGGAGATAATGAGATAATGAAACCATGATTAGTAACCACCGACCAACATAAAAACATTAGATTTAACAGACTGAAGGAGACATTAAAGTGCTTTGTATGATGATGAAGCCGACGCCGGCATCTGTGGACTCATAGCGGTGACACATCTGGAGATCCATTCACAGAAATGACGACACACGGTCTCAGAAACAGACAAACGCAACACTTAAGCTTCTTCTTCAGAGACAATAGATGAAACATGAGAAGATTTACACACACTTTAAAACACAAACTTTTTCACATTTGTCACATCTACAGATCACTTCAGTCTCAGAAGTCCCTTTCACAAGATCATATGAGAAAACCACCAGCGTTTCCACGTGTCCACTACTCTGTTTTGACACTTTCACTTTCAGTTTGTAGCGTCCATCATTCGACTACGTATTGATAACACAGCGCTGATACGTGAAAATGAACTACATAAAAAGCTAAACGACGTCGGGGCGGTGGGCGAGTAATGTAATCGGTGTGTGCACAAACGCTGTGTAACACCGGTAACGACAAGCCTTGTCCACTTGTATTGCTTAATTAGACCCGTTAATGATCACATGATCACTAATTAACCTCCGTCATAAAAAAAACTGTAAATATAAAACATCAATTTCCTCTTTTTGAGTAGCAACAACTTGAGGACACAGGGCATCAGATTTACAGAAATGTGCATTTTAAATTTTTACCTTCTGGCATTTTTCTTAGTTTTTCTGACACATTAATCAATGACCAATCAATAGCGAGCGTGTAACTCTCGGCCAATCAGGGAGAAGGACGGAGCGAGGCTGACAGAGACAGGAAGCGAGAGAGAGCTTTTGAGGTAAATTGAAATGTTCAGAGGAAATTGGTTGTTTCCTCGAGACAAGTGGAGAAAACACAGGAAAATGACAGACTCTTTGTGTGTGTGCGTTGGTTAGTGTGTGTGTGTCCATTGGTGTGGGTGGGTGCGTGTGTGTGTGTGTGGGTGTGGGTGCGTGTGTGTTTGTGTGTGTGTGTGTGTGTGTAGTAATTATATGAGCAGTCAGAGTTGATGGATGATTGAGGTTCTATCTGCAGCCCGAGGCCCAGAGCGCACCTCAGCACTATTAATCTGACATCACTACATTGTGTTTTGTGTGCGTGCGTGTGTGTGTGTGCGTGTGTCAAATTGAGTCTGTATGCAGCAATTTATGTCCTAAGTGTGTGTGTGTGTAGAATATCGTTTGCAGTTTAAAGAAAGTTCCAATGTGAAACTAACTTCACTTCTTGAGTCCGTGTGTATGGAAGCCAATTAATGCCAAAAGAAACTGCTGACTCATGTTTACCAGAGTTTCTCAAACTTCCAGTTGTGTTCAGACTAAACAAAGTGAAATCTAGAGGTGACGTGATTGTTCGCAAAATCACTTAAAAAAAACAAGACGATGCGAACAAAGACTCAAAAGGCCTTTACACATCGGCAACCCGTTCTCACTCCCAACTCGTCAAATACCGCCGTTTGGTCAGCGCCCCTCGGCATCAGAAACCAACGCAAGAGGCACCCTTTAGCAACGTGACTCGTTAGTCACGTGAGTCATTCGTTTCGTCAGTTACATTAGTTACATGAGACATTAGTCACGTGAGTCGTTAGTATCATCAGTTCAGTGAGTTACGTGAGTCGTTAGTTACTTGAGTCGTTAGTCACGTAAGTCGAAAGTATCGCCAGTCACGTGAGTCGCGTGAGTCGTTAGTCAAGTGAGTCATTCGTTTCGTCAGTTACATTAGTCACATGAGTCGTTAGTATCATCAGTTCAGTGAGTTACGTGAGTCGTTAGTTACTTGAGTCGTTAGTCACCTGAGTTGTTAGTATTGTCAGTCCCGGGAGTCACATGAGTCGTTAGTCACGTAAGTCGAAAGTATCGCCAGACACGTGAGTCACGTGAGTCGTTGGTCACGTGAGTAGTATCATCAGCTCTGTGAGTCACTAGTCACGTGAGTTGCTTGTCAGTCTGGTGAGTCCCGTGAGTTTTTAGTCACTTCAGTCATTAGTATCATCAGTCACGTGAGTCGTTAGTCAGTGAAGTGACCGCTTCCTAATACAAACTAAGTGGTTGTGTTGCCTAAACCTGACTTCCTGTGCAAACAGAAGTTCCGAACGTAAACGCCATGTGAACACGCCTACGTACCAGACACCCAATATAGCATCCATAGAACCATGTGCACCATAGAAACCAAACTGTACCCAAACACAGCCGCTAGCCTGTTGCTAACACTAGACGTGAAGTTACAGAAGCTGCAGGTTACTGAGGACAACCAGATCCGTTAGAGCCCCCAGACTGTGTTAAAAAACACTTTATGTTCAAACCAAATGTTTCACAGCCTGAGGTGCCGGAGACCTGGCGTATTTTAACGAACAACTTCCTGTGAGAATGGGCTCATTATGCGGAAAATTGGCGTGGAAAGGCTCCGAAGGCTCTGAGATAATAACAATAATTATGAACAGTCGAGCTTCGTCACCTTCACTGCGTTTCATTTTGCTCGAATTCACTTAAACGCATTACGTCTCTCCTCCCTCTGTCTCTAATGAGAGGTTTCAGTCTTTTATTGTGATAAAAGGTTTCAGAGACAGAAAATAAAAACCTTCTCTTCTCCCGTGTGTGTGTGTGTGTGTGTGTGGCAGATATTACCATATCAATAGTTCTCTCCTCCTTCCACCCACTTCCTCTCTGTCTCCTTCTGTTGGGATGTAATTGTGGTCGATCAGATGAGCACTGTTATCAACACACACACACACATATTCTGAACAGACTCATGATTTTTTTCCTCCAGATGAATCCTGAAGTCAATTTCAGGAACAGGAAACTGCAGTTTGTCACCTCCTGCTGCTGCACTCTGGTACTTCTACTGAATCTCTATTGAAAATCTATTTTAAAAGCATTGTTTCTGCATGTGAACAGCTATGTGAACTACTACGATATTGACGTTTAACATGCGTGCTCCGCTCACAGAAAAAACTCCGCTCCATAAATCAAACGCTTCCTAAACTAACAGCGAGAGTCTCATGTCATCCATCTGTTGTCCCAGTTCAGTTCACCACATCCCCTAATGTCAAATTGATTACCTAAACCTCCAGATTTGAACCCAAATAAAATCTTAAACGAGTTCAAATCAAGCTTTTCTTTAAAAAAAAGAAAAAGAAAAAGGAGGCTGTGCAGCAGACGTGGAACTACTCAGCATTGTTCTTGCTGCTGCTTGCTACAGTTTGCTTTTTTTGCAAACAAATAAACTTGTTAAAGACACAAACAGTAATGGGATTAAAACAACACTGTGGTGGGATTAAACTAGACTCTGTACTATCATGGCTCTGGCAGTGTTTTAAACATGAATCAAACAGCACTCAACAAACAGGCAAACAAACACACATGTTACTGTGAATAAAAGAGGGACAAAGAGCTTTTATTTTGAAACAGATTGATATTGTTGTCACTGTGAGTGAGTCATGTGAGTGAAATTAGTATTATTTAATAAGATAGCCTATTAGATGAATATAAAACCCCGATACAGAGACACGATTGATCCTCTGCATGTAAAACATACCTTTATGACCCGTGGTGCACATGAACGCCGTCTTTTCGATGCTTTGATGCAATATTTGACCTCTCTTTCATGTAATAAATGTTGCCTTAGAGGGAAAAACTAGATTTATGGAGTAAGAGAAAGAATAAAAGACTTGCTCTCCCTAAAAAGTCAGACCTCCCTCCCTTCAGCTAAACATGACTTCCTTTTATCTGGTAGCTATTGATAGCTGTGTGCGTGTGTGTGTGTGCGCGTGTGTGTGTGTGTGTGTGTGTGTGTGTGTGTGTGTGTGTGTGTGTGTGCGTGTGTGTGTGTGTGTGTGTAGGTTGAAGCTGATAAGGAGAGAAGAAGCTCTTTAATGGAACAAGATGACACACAAGATAAGAGTGTGTGTGTGTGTGTGTGGTCTGTTTTCATGTCAGCTGGAGTGACAGTGATGCTGATCTCACACACAAACACATTTGTAGTGCTATGCTTGTGAGGACCCTTATTGATTCTAACCTAAACCTAATTCTAACCCGAAACTAAAGACTGAGTCTAAAGGTTCCTGTCGCACCGATGTTAGTTAGTTTGTGTTATTGTGTGACTTTCTGATCTGAACTAACGGCGTCCACAGCCATCTACCATCTACTGTAGGTAACACACACTGTCTATGAATAAGGACATATAGCAGCATCATCATGCAGAAACCTCCGTCAGGTCACATGGGAAACTGTTTTAAGCAGCTGGGCTTGAGCAAATTTTGACGCTATAACATGCGACAGTTAAAAATGGTGCACTGCCAGCATCAGTATGGATATTTTCTAGTATGGAAATAGGACACAGTGTAAAACTCTGCATGTCTTACAGTTATTTGTCAGTACTTATTCTGACTATGACCTCCATCAGATGATCAGAAAATGCTGTTTACATGTACGGAGTTTTGTCTTAATATCAGGTTGATATCTTAAGGTTTCAGGCAGGACTTGTCTCCGTCATTATGCGTTTTATTTCATCTCTATCTGACTTCTCCTGCTTTTATCTTCCCTCCCTGACTGTACTGAGTTTACGTAACGCTTTGATCTTCTCTCTCTTGCTGTATGTATAATATATAGTGTCTGTAAAAGTCTCTCTGCTACACTGGCCCTCTTTAAGTCTCACGAACCGCAGGAGGAGGAGGAGGAGGAGGAGGCTAAAATAGAAATAAATAAGAGGAGAACAAACAAGGGGAAGATGGAGAGATAAAACGAAATCCAGCACTATTAAAAATGCACAGAAACACAAATGAAGAGAAGAAAGAAGAAGAAGAAGAAAGAGGGTTGAAGAGGGTCAAGAGGAGCTGATGATGGAGTGGGAAAAAAATGAGAAAAGAGGAAGAGTGTAGCGGTGAAAAGACGGATCACAGTCGGCAGTGACCTCCATTACCCTCTCTCTCTCTGCGATGGACAGAAGGAGCATAAGAGGAGAGTCAGAGCTGTAAAAACACGACTTAAAGAAACTATAGAAAGAGGCACAAGTGGATTTCTTCATTCAAGCTGCTTCCTGTTGGAGCGCAACGTTGAGTCCGCCCTTGAAATCATAGACTGTATATAAGAAGTGGACGTGGTCACCGTGACCTCAGCCATTAGTTTGTGGACTGCCGCTTTGAAGCCTTGAGTTCGTGATTTTGGCCGTCGCCATCTATGTTTTTAATCGTCACCAACTTGGTTTCTGGCCGTCGCTATCTCGGTTTTTGGCTATCGCCATCTTAGTTTTTAGACGTCGCCATTTTAGTTTTTAGACGTCGTCATCTCGGTTTTTAATTGTCGCCATCTTGGTTTTTGACCTTTGGCATCTCAGTTTTTAGCCATCGCTGGCTTGGTTTCTGGCCGTCGCCAACTTGGTTCTTAGCCGTCGCCATCTTGGTTCTTAGCCGTTGCCATTTTGGTTTTTGGTCTTCGCCATCTTGGTTTTTGGCCATCGCCATCTTAGTTTTTAGATGTCGCCATCTTGGTTTTTGACCTTTGGCATCTCAGTTTTTAGCCATTGCTGGCTTGGTTTCTGGCCGTCGCCAACTTGGTTCTTAGCCGTCGCCATCTTGGTTCTTAGCCGTCGCCATCTTAGTTTTTAGACGTCGCCATCTTGGTTTTTAATCATCGCGTCTTGGTTTTTGGCCTTTGGCATCTCAGTTTTTAGCCATTGCTGGCTTGGTTTCTGGCCGTCGCGAACTTGGTTCTCACCCGTCGCCATTTTTTTTTTTGGTCTTCACCATCTCGGTTTTTGGCGATCGCCATCTTGGTTTCTGGCCGTCGCCATCTTGGTTCTTGTCCATTGCCATCTCAGTTTTTAGCCATTGCTTTCTTGGTTTCTGGCCGTCTCCATCTTAGTTTTTAGCCATCACCGTCTTGGGTTTTGACCATCACCATCTTGGTTTTTGGAGACAGCCAGACATATTGTTGTCCCATGTTTCTGAGGTTTCAGTAGAACACTGTGTACCCAGATTATTTTTACGACAGAACACTCTTTTAGGAAATGACCAGAAAGAGGGGAGCTCTACATTTTCTGTTTTAGCGTCCTGCCAGCAGAGCAGTGTGTGGTTAAAGGTTAATGTTGCTTCTCTGTGGGCCTCTTTTGAAAGCTGCATTTGAAGTGGACGCCTTGTTTACTATTGGAGAAATAGAAAAAAGACTAAAACAGAAACAGTCCACTGCTTATTTCTCCCCAATTGCACATTTCTCGGCTGAATATTTAGGTGTTTTTTTCTCCCTGCAACTAGGTGACTCCCTGCAGGTGGAAACTGCCAATTTTAAAAAGTAATTCAAATAAAATATTTTGTCATTGTTGAGCTTGTTATTAGAGAGAAGAAACTATGTGTTTCTATTAGAGCATCCAGTCGTGCAGAACCGCTGTAACAGGAATTTAAAAATGTCACATCGCTCACAGAGACGCCACAAACAGAGTGTGTGTCGAGAGGTATTTCACTTCATCTTCAAAACAAGCCTCACAGCGGATTGTAATGATTATTTAAAGATTAGAAAATAAACTGTAATGACAAAATAAATATTTCACTGGCATTTATAAAGTTTCCCCAGATGTCTTTTTAAAGGTTAGAACTGCGTGTGTGTTCGTTTCCTCTACGTTCAGAGTGATGTTATTGTTGCTCTTGACCTCATTTGGAGGCTCCAGCTGTTGGACATCTTGTGTCTTTCCGAGTGACGTCACTGAAGATGGTGTCCAGCTGCTTTCTTTTTCTCTAATGTTCGGCGCTTCTTATATATCAGGTTTCCGGTCAGGGGTTGAGGCATCTCCCCAAGGGGGGGCGGGAGAGTTGAAGTGAGGCAAAGATACTGCGTGAGGTGAAAGGAACAGGTTCTCTGGAAGTAATTTATTGTGGTAAGGCGGCTGATTTGTCAGCAGTCGGAGCGGCAGCAGTAGATGTGACACCCGGCTCAGGGAGGCGATTAAGGTGCTTTCTTTTTGAGTCATGACTCGGTGAACACACGGACATGATCCAAGTATCTTTATATCTTTCGATACACTGTGGCTTTGCGAGGATATCATCATCTTCTTACAACTGCAGAACTTGCCCGAGAGTCATCACATTTTTAACTTTACTTCAGTATCAAAGAAATCCAGTGATAGTTGGCATCCACGGGTACACTGTAAACAGGAGCTGCTCATAGCTAATTCAGCCTACTTTTAATGGGGCCAAAATGTAAACAAATATAGGCTAAAAATGACGGGGCTGTAAATTGTTGTAAAAAGTTGTAAATTCGGTACGCAAAAATAATATTACAAATAAATATTGCCATTAACTAATTGATAAAACATTACATAAATTGATATTTTTAATTTGCTTTTTTATTTATTTATCTTTGTATTGATTCCATTATTTATTTACTCTTCTGTTTAAATTTCTCTTTTATATATTCATGTGTTTATTTTTTATTAATTTTGAAAGAAAGAAATAAGCTTGTAAATAAGGGATGAAATGCAATGGAAAAATCATGCAGAAATTAATAAATACATGCACAAATATATAAATAAATACACAGATTTAAAAATGAAAATAAATTAAATAAAAAATAAATGCAAAAATAAATAAAAGATAAATGAAAAAATAAATAAATAATAAATGCAAAAATAAATTCTTAAAAATGAATTCATAAATAAATAAAAGATAAAATGAAACTGAAGAGTAAATAAATAAGGGAATTAATACAAAAATAAATAAATAACAAAAGAAAATTAAAATAGAAATATTAATTTATGTCACATTTTATCAATTAATTAATTAATGGCTACATTTATTTTTAATATTAATTTTGCTACATTTAATGACTTATTTATTTATTTATTGAGTCATTTATTTATTTATATATTATTTTTGCAGGTTCCGTCTTCCATATATTTCCGTCATGTTAGTTTCAGCAGTCTCTTAGTTTCAGGTTGAAACTTTCAGACTGTGACTGACAAATATACTCCGATAAATACATAAAACTAAATATAGAGACTGATAATCCGTGACAGACAGACAGACTGATGAGTGCAGACAGACAGTTTGTCAGACAGTGAGTTGAGCTCTGTGATTGTTTCTCTGCTTTCTCCCTATTCTTGTTTTCCTGTCAGTCGTCCTGAGCTCACCATTACTCACCCTGTAAGAATGTGATGTTTAAATTGCTATATATTTTCCTCTTGGCAACACCAATCTGTCACAGCCGTGATTTATGACAACAAAACCACGCAGTACAGTGTGTGTGTGTTGTGTGTGTGTGTGTTGTGCTGGGACAGACGATCGAAGGTAAAAATTGGTCAGAGACACAGTTTTCAGGCTGCTGTGACAAGAGATATAATTATATAAAACAAACGTCTGAGGTATCTTTTCTTTCATTATATTGTCGTCCAGTAACACGAGGAGAAGTTTTTAAACATTTAAATGGAAACTTTTCAACGTGGCTGCGGTTCTTCATGCTTTAATGTCTACATAACAAAATGTGTTTTTTGATTGTAGAGGAACCATTCAATGCATGAATTGTGCTATGCAACAAAATTATAATTTTAGCAGCAGTATTAGTAGTAATGAAAATTCCCCTGCAAGATGTTAATAATTGAAGCAGAGCTTAAACTCTCTACATTCTATTTATTGCTTTATATGTTGTATTAATAATCTAAATCTGCAAAGTAACTAAAGTCATCAAATAAATGTAGTAGAATAGAAGTATAAAATATCATAAAATAGAACAGTAAAGTTGTTGTTGCGTTACGTTGTTGCGTTACGTTGTTATGTTACATTGTTATGTTACATTGTTGCATTACATTGTAGCATTACGTTATGTTACATTATTACATTACATTGTTATGTTATGTTATGTTATGTTATGTTATGTTATGTTATGTTACATTGTTACATTACGTTGTTACAGTGTTGCGTTATATTACAGTGTTGCATTACATTGTTACCTTACATTGTTGCCTTATATTGTTGCCTTACGTTGTTACATTACATTCTTGCATTACGTTGTTGCATTACGTTGTTGCATTACGTTGTAGCGTTACATTGTTACATTGCGTTGTTATGTTGCGTTGTAATGTTATCATTTGAACACAATCAATCTTTTTTCTGACCTTAACCAAGTAGTTTTGTTGCCTAAACCTATCCAATCCTTTCACAACATTAACCACGTGGCATTGAGTTTCTGCATGATCTAAATCTGCACACTAAAGTCATAAAATAAATGTAGTGGAGTAGAAGTATAAAGCAACATCATATGGAAATACTCAAGTTAAGTATAAGTACCTGAAAATTGCACTTCAGTAACTGTACTTCCAGTCATATACGCACATATCAACATGCTTCACTTTTTGGCTGCGAATGTGTCGTTGTGTAATAACGTCTCTTGTTACCTCTGGGATTCACCACTTCATTGGCTGTTCCAGGAAAAGAAAACTGCCTGCTGGTAATCTGGAAAAACTCAGACTTTGCGAGTTAATGAAGAGTGCATGAACGCACCATTAGATCCGGTCTTTGTGAGGCTGGCGGCACGAACACATGATGACTGTGTAAAGGATCCAACATGGCTCCCTTAGAGCCAATCAGGCAGCCTGGTTTTAAATAAACGAGGTTGGCATGAATGCAATTCCTCTGGCTTGATTCATATTTTTGCTCTCTGCACTTATAAACTTGAGCAAAGAAGAGGCGCTTTTTTCGCCCCAGGAAATAAACCGGAGAAGAAAGGAAGAGAGAGAGCAGAAGAAGAAGAGGAGGGTTTTTCCCTGCGGCTAAAAGAAATCAATCAACCCGACACACCTGTCTGTCTTTCTGTCCGTCTGTAAATAAGGAAAACAACTGAAGTGAATTATTTAAATGTAGCTGTTGCTGCTTGAATAACTGCTGCACACACATACAGAGAGTCTATCAGCTGTGTTTGTTGCTCAAAGCATCGGAGAGTCTTTTCCTCTCTCTTTTTTATCCCTCTTCTCTAATCACAGTCTGGCAGACTGCTCGCTGTTCGTGTGCATGTGTGGAGGCGTGAAGGAAAACCTGAGGAAACAAATTCAAACCAGAAAGAGAGGGAAATTCAGAGAGAATGAGGAAAGATGGAAGGATGGAAAAGAGAGAAAGAAACATATTTTAGTGGCCTAAAGACAGAGAAACAGCTGCTGCAGATGGAGAAAACAAACACAGAGCGAAAGGCCGGACGAGGACAATCAGCATGTGTGTTTGTCTGAACGCAGATGTTCTTAATTTGATCTAATCATCATTTCTCCAGTGTGTTTATACAGAGAGGACTCGGGCTGTATCCAAAACCGCATACTAAACTAGTAGTATGTACTGATTTGGCCAAAATGTAGCATGTAGTATGCAGTATGCATGCAGTCACCATCTTGTTTTTTGTCCGTCGCCATTGTGGTTTTTTGGTCGTTACCATCTTGGATTTTGTCCGTCAGCATATTGTTTATTAGCCGTCACCGTCTTGTTTTCTTGTTTTTTGGCCGTCGCCATACTTCCTGGTTCACGATTACGTGAATTACATTTGATTTGATTTTGTGGGATATACACCAATTACAGTGCATTATTCTTCGTAGGTATAGTTTTAATGCTTTAACATTTTCCTGGTTAGACTTTTCATTACATTGACTTTTACTTGTCACAGAGTATTCTTACAGTATGGTATTATAGTACTTTTACTTAAGTAAAGGATGTGAATACTTCCTCCATCACTTGCCAGTGTCTGGCCCAAGGCCGGCTGTGATTGGCTGACAGCTCATTATACACATGACTGAGGCTCAGGCAGCAGAACTGATTGGTTTGCTGAAGGGAAATGAAAATGTGATTGGTTCAAGTTAAGGGTGAAATACAAATGAGGCCATTTGGTTTAAGGTGGAATTACATTAACTCAGTCATGTTTTCAGCTGAAACAAAGGGAATCACTGCAGAATTACACTTCAGGGTTGGGGTCAGATGTTGGTGTCTGATGAGATAATAACACAGTTGAAGGATCATAAACACAAATACTTTAAAAGGTTACTTTTATAGATTGTGTTGTTAGTATGCTAACACACACACACACAGTTCTCAGGAACAGACAAGGATTCCTATGAGATTGTTTCTTTAATGGCAGAACACATTTAAATGCCGCCTCTCTCCGGTCGAACTCCACTTGTCCACCAATTATCTCCAGCTCGTTCAGACAACAGCTGCTCCGAATTCACAAGAAGACACAAAGAACAGAAGAAGAAGAAGAGACACTTTGAATGCTAAAACGCTTCAATGGCCACGAGCACAGACAAAGCATACAGATATATGTAATAATCAGTTCACACTAATGAACTCACGAAACATTTGAAAATCATCCAATTTTTAGTTCAATACATTAAAAAACGTAAACTATAGGCCAACGCCACATGTGAAGATTATAACCATAGACAGTATATACTGTAAGAATTGGATGTAGTCAGAGTGACGTCAGCCATTGGTTTGTTGACTGCCGTTTTGAAGCCTCAAGTTTAGCATTTTGGCCGTTGCCATCTTGGTTTTTGGCCGTCATCTTAGTTTTTTTGGCCATCAACATCTTTGTTTTATTGACCGTCACCATCTTGGTTTTTTGGGCGTCACCATCTTGGTTTTCGTCCATCGTCATCTTGGTTTTTTGCTGTTGCCATCTTGGTTTTTGGCCATCATCATTTTGGTTTTTGACCATCGCCATCCTAGTTTTTTTGGAATCAGAAGTGACAGGAGAGGGTGAAGCTAAGTACAAATGAAACGCTGAATAAGACATCACTCTTTCACTCTGCCATCTGTTTCTTCCAGCTCAGAGTAACTGACCTGCTGACATCAGCTGCTCTCATCCGTCCACAAGATGATAATCCAATAAAGTATAGCCATATGAAGGCTCAGTTTGTTTGGGGATTCTTGGCCAAAAACAGCTTTAAATTCATTAGATTGAATCCTCAGCTGTGAGCACATCTGATGTAACCCTGCTTATTTCAATAGCTGAGCCGTCCTCTTCAGGAAATCACTCGCTTGTGCAAAGTAAATTAAATTCTGCTTGAAAACAGTCCATCAGCCTCACGGCTAAAAATGAAAAGTCAATAAAACGTCTTGTAGGAGTTCTGTTCCCCTGCAGGTGATTTTAATTCCTCACCTCCAAACACCTTATTGAGCGCCTTCACATTTGTACACATTTACCATCTTGTTTCTCATCAGTGTGATGAAACGGGCGTTTAATGTCAGTCCAAAGACATTTATAAAACCAAGAGGACCTGGAATGAAATGTGGACAGTTTGAAATGGATAAAACAAAGATAATTGACTAAAAGGATGAAGGTGTAGCAACAAAAACAATAGTGTAACAGTAGAAAAAGTATTCCATGGTTTTTGGCAGTCGACATCTTGATTTTTTGGTCGTTGCTGTCTTGGTTTTTGTCCGTCAGCATATTGTTTATTAGTCGTCACCATCTAGTTTTCCTGGTTTTTGGCTGTCACATCTGTTTTTTGCTTTTGCCATCTTAGTTTATGGCCGTCGCTTCTTTGTTTTCTTGATTTTTGTCCGTCGCCATCTTGTGTTTGGCCTTCGCCATCTTGTTTTCTAACCATTGGCATCTTGTTTTTTGGCTGCCGTATCTATTTTTCGCTGTTGTCATCTTGTGTTTGGTTGCCGCCATCTTGGCTTTTGGTCGTCACCATCTTGCGTTTGTGTTTTAATAAACCCAGTAGAATCTAAAATTAGCTCCACATTGAAGAACTCCACTTACAGACAGATGAATATAATATTCTATAATGATATAACACTATCTTCTGTCTCCTTCCCTTGTTTCTCTTCCTTGCATCCTTGTTTCCTCGTTGCTTCCTTCCTCACCTCCTGCTGACCTCACATCAGTTTCAGGCAGAATGACAGAACTGAGTTTATGTTTTAAACCTGCAGAGAGACTGACGTGAGATCAGCAGAGTTTTAGGTTCGGAAATGAAACAAACAGGAAGTGGATTCAGGCTGCAATGACACGCACACACATACACACACACACACACACACACACACACACACACACACACTGACTGTCTCTCCACTGAATACTGTTTTATCTTCTTTCTCTCCACCTTTCCTCCAATTTCTTGTCATTTCTTCCGTCTCGGTGGATTTACCTTCATCCCCTCCGTCAGTGTGTGTGTGTGTGTGTGTATGTGTGTGGTGATGTGTGTGTTTTGGGAATTACGACACGATTTACAAGTTCACCTTGACTTCAGCAAAACTGAATTATTCTGTTTTCCTCTGTGACAGAAACACTCAGCTGCTCCAGCTCATCTCACACCTTTCCCTCTGTTTTCTGCTTCCTTTACTCCTTCTTCCTCCTCTCTCCTTCCTCCGCTCCTCTCTTTCTTCCTCTCTTCTTCCTCCTCCTTCACTCCTTCTTCCTTCTCTTCTTCCTCCTCTCTTTCTTCCTCTTTCCTTCCTCCTTCACTCCTTCTTCCTTCTCCTCTCTTCTCCTCTCCTCCTCTCTCCTCTCCTCTCCTCTCTTCTCCTCCCCTCTCCTCTCTCTTCTCCTCCTCCTCTCATCTCCTCTCCTCTTGTCTGTCATATCTCGTTGTGTTTTTGTCGCCTCCTCTCGATGATGATGATGATGGATGCTCTGTTGCCACGGTAATGTGATGGATGGTTTAGCGAGCGATACGAGGGGCAGCGAAGCGCGCCGACACACAACATCAGGGACTCCGTTTGTTTAGAAACTTCAAAAATCAATCTGATTCTATTTGATTCTATTTGCTGCTTTGACTGCAGGTCACAGGTTCAAATCCAGCCCGACACAAAGTTTGATACGACTGGACAGCTGACTTCATGATTCATCTACAATCATACATTTCATCTGAAGGAAAGTGAGACACTCTCTCCTTCCTCCTCTTCTTCATCCTCTCCTTCTTCCTCTCCTTCTTCCTCCTCTTCTTTCTCCTCCTCTTCCTCCTTGCATTCTTCCTCTTCTTCCTCCTCTTCTTTCTCCTCTGCCTCCTCTTCTTCATCCTCTACTTCCTCCTCTCCTTCTTCCTCTCCTTCTTCCTCCTCTTCTTTCTCCTCTTCTTCCTCCTCTCCTTCTTCCTCTCCTTCCTCCTCCCCTGCTTCATCTACTTCTTCTTCCTCTCTCCTTCCTCCTCTTCTTCCTCCTCTCCTTCTTCCTCTCCTTCTTCCCCCTTTCCTTCCTCATCTCCTTCTTCCTCCTCTTCTTTCTCCTCTTCTTCCTCCTCTCCTTCCTCCTCTCCTTCCTCCTCCCCTTCTTCATCTACTTCTTCTTCCTCTCTCCTTCCTCCTCTTCTTCCTCCTCCCCTTCTTCATCTACTTCTTCTTCCTCTCTCCTTCCTCCTCTCCTTCCTCCTCTCCTTCATCTACTTCTTCTTCCTCTCTCCTTCCTCCTCTCCTTCCTCCTCTCCTTTTTCCTCCTCTTCTTCCTCCTTTCCTTCTTCCTCTCCTTCTTCCTCCTCTTCTTCCTTATCTCCTTCTTCTTCTCCTTTTTCCTCTCCTTCTTCATCCTCTACTTCCTCCTCTCCCTCTTCCTCATCTTCTTCCTCGTCTCCATGTGCATGTATGAGAGGGGAAGTATGCCTTAAAGTATAGTACAGTATGAATACTTCATAGACTAAACTGACGTAGTAAACTAGAGGTTAAAATGAAACTCTTGTGAAACTAAAGATTAAATCTAGTTTAATGTGCAGGTTTGCAAATGAAGTTATAATTACATCCATTAAACTGAATATGTCACATTTTCCTTTCCTGAGAAAACGTCTATTCTTTAACTAAAAAACTCATTTCATGACCCCTGAAGTTTTTACGTTTTTTCATGAGCTGCTCCGGTGGTCGACCTTGGCTCTCCTCCTCCTCCTCCTCCTCTTCCTTCTTCTTTCCCTCCTGCGATTATCTCTGGATCAGCGTAATTACAGCTCATTCATCTTTCTGCCACAACTCAAGGACGAGACACACACACACACACACACACACACACACACACACACACACACACCGGCCATTTCTCCTTGTTACAGAAAGTTAATTTGAGGAAATACTCCTTTAATTATGATTCATATCTGGGTCATTCATAACCATCACCGGCTTCAAACACTGTGTGTGTGTGTGTGTGTGTGTGTGTGTGTGTGTGTGTGTGTGTGTGTGTGTGTGTGTGTGTGTGTGTGTGTGTGTGTGTGTGTGTGTGTGTGTGTGT
>CAKALG010039301.1:0-12269 GCA_916700815.1 Helicolenus hilgendorfi
CGTGGGTGGTCAACATGTCATCAGCTCTGCGGTGGGACTCCAAGGCTTTTGTGGTGTAGATATCCTGAGGCAACTCAGATTTGCGTCGCACCATAGGCCGCTCTTTCCGCTGGTCATGCGGCAACTGTCAGATTGGAGCGGAGACAAGAGGAGCGAGTTAGGCCTAATTATAACGTTTCACATCGTCATCTCCTGTCAACACGTCAACATGGTCCCTGTTCTGATCATATCTCTGAGATGAAGCATAGCTTGAGCACAATGCAGTTACGAAATTTAATTTACAGAGACTAACGGAGTTAAAACATGGCGAACTGATCCAGCCATACCTGGACAAAAATATTATAACAACAACTTAACATCAGACATTTACAGAGCCCCAAATAATTCAATATGAAATAAATAAGACATTATGAGATCAATAATTATGTGTCAAATATATATGATCCAATAAATGATCCAAAGAAATTCTTAAAACTTGCATTGGACTTATTTTATTATTTTATTTCTTTATTCCAAAAGACCCTTTTTTAATTCATAATGGCATTTTCCCCAAATAAACTTTATTTCACGTAACTTTTGATTTCATGACTGTGATCTTGTCATCAACATTTTATAATAATAGGTTTAGTTTTAATAATTTGTCGTATTATTATTACAAATTATTGGTTCATTCATACAGAAGCCAAATGCATTCACTTAAGAAAAAAATATTTAAATTAGTTTTTTTAAATTAGTTTTTCTGAATTAAAAAGATACAGTGAGTGGTATTTGGCTGCATCTAGTGGTGTGGTTCTAAATTGCAACCAACCAAGCACCCCTCTGCTCACTCCTCCCTTTCCAAGACTGACCTAACGTGAGCCGCTGAGTGCAAACCGTAGTAACAGTGTTCGCCTCTCTCAGACACCTTCTTTACCATAATAACATACTATAGGAACAACGGACGTCAGACGGCGACTGGAGGTACCACGGTTTTGCACTATGCGGCTTACGTTACCTCAGTTTCACAAGGTGGCCTTCAGGTAACGTAAACATGTGAAAGTCTCTCTAGAGCCAGTGTTTGTTTTGTCCGTTCAGGGCTACTGTAGAAACATGGCGGACTCCATGAAGAGGACCCGCTCCCTATGTAGATATGAAGGGCTCATTCTAAGCTAACGAAAACACAACGATTCTTATTTTCAGGTGATTATACACTAATGAAAACATGTATAATATGTATTATGTATAATATATTCCATTTCTGCTAATAGATCAGCGAAATGTTACACACGGTTCCTTTAATGAGAATTCTCAGTAATTCTGAGAAAAGTTTTCATGAAAAAAAAAAAAAATCTGCTCTGTTTTTCTGAATTAACGAGATACCTCAAAATCCCAAGAGAAGCTCTCACTTACATGGGAGCTGGATTTCATGGAAGTAAACATGTCCTGCCCTGTTTAGTTTAATTCAGTTTTATACTGGTTTGGGTTTAGTTTGAAACAGTTAAACCGATATGCATGCTTCACGGATATGATAATGCATCTGAAATGCATTCAGTCTGGCTACGTGGCGTCTCAAGGGACAATCTGGTAATTGCGCCGCGGCCTCAGTTGCACTCACGTCATTCATAGCTTTCTCAGTGCTGGATTAAACTGCTTCTATGAAATTGAGCTCTCAAGTAAGTGAGAGCTTCTCTTGGGATTTTGAGGTACCTCGTTAATTCAGAAAAAACAGAACGGAATATTTCCTTCATGAAAACCTTTCTCAGAAGTCTGGTATTCATATTTATATTTTACAAAATCCATTAACGTGGTTATTTATTTCATAGTTACTTATTTATTTAAATAATATTGGACACTTTGGGGCTCCATACTACTTAGATAACATGCAAGGGGAAGCAGGCACACAAAAAATGCTTGATTCCAGTGTTTAGTCCACGGACAGATTTGTTTCCACGTTTTTTTTTTTTTTAAGTAGGATGATTTAAAAAACTACCAAAAAAAACACAAACAAAGACTATAATTTATACAGAAAGTACACAATAATAATTACTATAGTGAAAGTAGCTTCAATTAGAAGCCTTTGCCCGCTTTGGTAACACACAAGCTTATTAATATATAGAGTGATTATAAGAGGAAAGGTGAATAGAGACAGAGAGAAAGTCAGGTTTACCTGAGTTGCGCCCGCCTCAACTGTCTTTTTTAACCTCTGAACATCTTCTATCAAAGGGACATCCGTCTCCATTGCTACAGGACTATTGAGGTCAGAGGAATCAACATACATAAAGAACTATGTTGAAAAGAAAGAGAAACAAAAACACAAACACAAAAGGATGGAGAAAAGACTTTCAGTCGCATGCAAAGAAGAATGAATGAAGAGGCTCTGAACTGATTCAAATAAGCAGCTCCGGTCTATGGCAGGTTATCAGTTCTATAGGTTTTAGTTGAGGTGAAGAATTAAAAGGATTGAAGACATTTTCATTACCGATTTAAAGCAAGTATCGATTATGAAAAAGCAACTGTGTCAAAAGATGCTGTTGTTGGGTACACTACAATAAACATTAATGTTGTTGCACTGATCTGTTTGGATTGAAAATGTTAATTTTGTTGCACCTTTAAAAGGAATAGTTCAACATTTTGGGAAACATGGTTATTTGCTGTGAGTTGGAAGATACCATTCTCATGTCTGTACTGTAAATACTGTAAGTGGCTTTAGCAATCAGGCGATTAGCTTAGCACAAAGACTGGAAACAGGGGGAAACAGTTAGCATGGCTCTGTCCAACAATAACAAAAGTTGTATGCCGGTTACAACATTATATCTTGTGTGTTAATCTGTACAAAAAAACAAAGTGTAGAAGTTTTACAGGGGGTTTATGTGCCGGATGTTTCTTGGCTGGACGCAGTGACTTAGTCCACTGGTTGTCGTGACAACAAGACTCCGGGAAGTTATTGCACCTGGCCAAGAATTAGTATTTAATACGATTTTGTTCCCTTTGGACAGAGCCAGGCTAGCTGTTTCCCACCATTTCCAGTCTTTGTGCTAAGCTAAGCTAACTGGATGCTGGCAGTAGTTTCAAATCAAATCAAAAGTGTATTTCCCAAAATGTCGAACTATTCCTTAAATGTCCAACACTGGTGTAATATAGTACTTCATTAAAATAAAGCTAAATCAGTTTTGAGGAGAGAACAGGAATTTCTGCTTATAGTTACTATTTAAATGAATCAAATACTTCTTTAGAGAGCCTTTTAGAGCCGTCTGATTCAAGCATTCACCACAACTAAGCACATTCTTAGAGCACGACCACTCATCAAGCTCACGGTGTGATTTGGAAAACATGAAGTCATTGTGTGAACAAATGGGAGTCCTTAAAAAGGTGCAATGTGTAAGATATGGCCCAGAATTTTTGTTTAAAACATTCATTACAATTATTCTCAACAGAATGTGAAGAGGTTATAGTGTCGATGTTACAACACGTCCTTTCTTATAATACCACTTGTGCCTCGAAAGGCGATAGTGAGCATCCAGTCTGTATGGACCCAGTATGGAGAAGAAATGCTGCCCCCATTTCTTTGGAGCAGTCGGCTAGACATTACACATTGCACCTTTAATGGGATAAGATGGAAAGGGAACTACAATTCAACAACAAAACTGGCTTACAGAAAACACAAGACACATATTTCATGAAGATTAGTGCTGCACACACACGTATACACACACTCACACTGTGGCAGTAACGGGAAAAACAGGTGAGGTTAGGTGACTGCACACTCTGCTCACCTGTGGATTTGACTTGGCGAGGTTCTCGATCTTGATCCAAGCCTCTTCGCGTTCTTTTGACTTTGCCTTCTCTCTGTCAAACAAAAACACCAAACATCGCATCACTAATCTGTTCCGCTCCACTGACGAATGTGAAACTCATCACTCATTTAGCTGCAGTGTTAAGGATGATTGCAATGATGTGTCACTCAGACATCATTGTTAAAAAAAAGAAAAAAGGATTGACTGAGTGGGAGAAAAGTCAGTGGTGCCTACTTGTTTTTCTCAGCCCTGAACTGCTGTGTGCAATCATCAAAGAGCTTCTGATTCATCTCCATGAAAAGCTTCAGAGCGTTGTAGATGAGGCCGTGGATGGTCCTGTGAACACACACACACACAAGCAGAAGTTGATCAAGAGTCAAATCTTTACAAGCACAAGCATTATTACCGGAAAGGCTGCTTTTGAATCCCACAGCAATAATAAAGTTGAAAATTAGGCTTAACACTTATAGCTAGAGCACTTCCAAATTACTAACTGACAAAATGATTACAAAAAGCTATGAACTGTTGGATGTGACAGTTTTAATCATATTTAATGTTTAATGTTAAGCGCACATCTTCTATTTCTCGTCCATCCAACAGTCCGAAACCTAAAAGATATTTAGTTAACACTGATACAAAAAAAGTAAGTGGCAAGTCATAAGTAGGGATTGTTTTTGGCATTTTTGCTAGAAAAATGACTTAATCGATTAATAGATTATTAAAAAAAATTGCAGATTACTTTTTCTGTTCATCACCCAATAGATCAATTGTTTCTGCTTCATATTAAACATGTTGTATGTTGCAGGTACATGTACAAGATGTTAGAGGTATTAAGGTAATTGAAAGTCTTTTGTTGTGCACCAGGTAGATGATCTGCAGCAATATATACATTACAAAAAATGCATTAAAAGGGGACATATCATGCTCATTTCCATGTTCATACTTGTATTTTGGGTTTCTGCTAGAATATATTTACATGCTTTAATGTTCAAAAAACATGTTAATTTTCTCATACTGTCTGTCTAAATATACCTGTATTCACCCTTTGATTGAAACGCTCCGTTTTAGGCTGCATTCTCACCAGATTAGGCGTGTGCGGCGGTCTGGGAGAGTCACTTTGATGGCTCATTGACTGCGACAATTAACATCTTGTGTTCCCTTAGGGGTGGGTTTGTACAGCTCTGGATCGCCAGTTATGTGATTGGTCACCGCAGTGTGACATCAGGTCGCGTTTCTCCAAAAGTTTATTGCGTTTCTACTTTTCTGACTCAGACCTCTGCTTTTTTTCGGTACCCCTTGTGGCCGCAGCCAAACACACTACCCCCTATCCAAAATGATGAATGCAGCCTAAACTTGTCTCTTGTCTCTTTAAGTCTGCAATGATTGGCTTGCAAGAAAGAAAAATATGGTGCACCTTTGTAAAGGTAGTTGGGTGATATATTCTAATGAGTCTGCATGTGACACAGGAAGGGGAGCTAAATCTGAACGGCTTGTTGAATCACATGTTTCCTGATCTAGGCAGCCCACAAAAAACTGACTGGGTCGTCTTATTTCACAGTTTGTGTGTTGGTACACACTCCAGATACCCAAATGTATGAGCACAAGCACTGAAAAAGTGAGTTCTTCACTATATGTCCCCTTAAAAGAAGGTTATGATAAGCAGCCTTGAACAGATTCTTTAAGATAAATACATCAAGTGAAGTGTTTAACAGGAGAGTACATTCTGTCACCGAGCTCAAATATCTACACACACTTGAGAGCTATCACCAATGTGAGCTGTTGTGTCAGACTGGTGTTATTTGCGGTGTGAAGGACATTAGTACAGTCTGTGTGGAGGGTCTTACTTGTTCCAGTGGGTCTTGGAGTTGCGGTACAGAGCAGGAAACATAATCGGCAGAATCTTTGCTGCGTTGTCGCTGATCAAACTCATGATGTACTCGTTGTTCCAGTAGTACAGAGCTCTCTCTGCCACCTACGGAAAAAAAAAAACTCAGTCAGGCATATACCGACAGCCACGAACCAGCACACCACCTGAAGTTATTCCCAGAGTTATGAAGGGAAGATTGTGATCACCCATCGGTTACCTGGAAGTGCGGGCTGGAGACACACTTTGCCAGCTGTCTGAAGAGAGGCTCCTGCACTTTAACAAACTCAGAGGGCTCGATGACGTCCAGGATCTCCTCCAGCTCATTGAGGAACATCACTTCCTTGGGACTGTGAGTCTTTGGCCAGTACTTTAGTAGAGCCATTACCACCTGTGGGGTGATGAAGACAGATAATGATAGTATTGAATAAGGGGAAGGTAAGGGGATAGCAGCTTTGAGGGGAAAAAAGTCAATGAACTTGACAAAAACAAAATGATTTAGCAATTCATATTCATGCACAACTTCATATTTTGAAACAAACTTGAGCATTAAAGAAAGAGTTCCAGCAAGCAGCATTATGCAAAGAGATACAAATGATTCCACCATGTTTTTATTTGACATACCGGCTCAGTAAGAGTGCTGTCCTTTTCCAAAAACTGCACCACGCAGTAGGCCAGCTGCAAAAAAAACCCAAACCAATAATCATAAAACTGTCAAGGTATTTGAATTTATGCACAAGCAAACACGAGGCGACATGACGGGGGACAGGTCGATGCCTGTAGGACAGGCTGGCTGGCTGGGACAGGCTAGACAAGCTTTTGATAAAACTTGCAAAATGACCTGCTGCTCTCATGAAAAGAGGAGGTGTGTACCCAAAAGCAGGTTTAGACAAGATTATTTAAATACTAGGGCTGTCAAAGTTAACGCGATAATAACGGGTTTACAGAAATTCATTCTACCAGCACAAATTTTCTAACGCATTAGGGCAATCAATCTTTAGGAGGTTGTAGCGGGCTTAGTTTTAAAGAGTTTTTAGAGTGAAGATATTGTTATCATATGAAACTTGAAAACCTAAGGAACCCATTGGTACCAACTGTGTCATACTCACTTGTTGCCAAAGAGGTTAAATAACGCTCCAAACTTACGCTAAATATTGGTGAGGAAAAACTGTCATGGCATTTTTAAAAGGGGTCCCTTGACCTCTGACTTCAAGATATGTGAATGAAAATGGGTTCTATGGATCGCCATGAATCTCCCCATTACAGACATGCCCACTTTATGATAGTCACATGCAGTTTGGGGCAAGTCATAGTCAAGTCAGCACACTGACAGCTGTTGTTGCCTGTTGGGCTTGAGTTTGCCATGTTATGATTTGAGCATATTATTTATGCTAAATGCAGTACCTGTGAGGGTTTCTGGACAATATTTGTCATTGTTTTGTATTGTTAATTGATTTCCAATACTACATATATATTTGCATAGAGCAAACATATTTGCCCACTCCCATGTTGACAAGAGTATTGAATACTTGACAAATCTCCCTTTAAAATGTACATTTTGAACAGATAAAAAAAATGTGCCATTAACTATGGACAATCATGCGATAAATATTTTAATCGATTGACAGCCCTGTTACATTCTCAAAAAATGTGACTATAAATATTTGATATACTATATGTCTTTATTTACATACAGCTTCACAAAAACTAATCAAGCATCTCGTGCGTCACTTTGTGTTCAATAAACTCACCTGTGGATGGTAGACACTGAGTGATTTGACTTTGTGCAGAGGCAATAAAACCTTCAACAGGAAAATCTTGTGCTCTTCTTTTAGTGGTAAGGCAAATCCATTGATTATGCTGTGAAATAAACACAAAAGTACTATCAGAACACCTGAAAAGTACTTAGTTGTGAAAGAGAAGAATTCTAATGTCATGTAAACGTTGTATGAAAAGCCACAGAGACATTACAGCTGCATCCGCAAAGCTTGTAGCTTTAGCTTAGGGCCATACCTTCCAAGTATTTCCAGTAGTTCAGCTATACCATTATGGTGCTCCGTCTCATAGATAAACCTGTAAGAGCAAACACAATACACAGACTCTATATTAACTTAACAAAACTAATGCGTCATACTGTATGTTGACAATCTATCTTGGTATCTATGTTTGAAAAATGAGCAGAGCAGTGGGAGACCTGCACTGACCTATAGAAAATGTTATTGATCTGTTTTCTGATGTACGCTCGCAGCCCCAGGAACTTTCCATAGATCCTGTGGAGGGTAGTTTTGAGGAAGTCTCTCTCTCTGGGATCCTCACTGTCAAATAGTTCTAGGAGCTACAGTGCAAGAGAAGTGAAATGTTACCATGATGACAAATTGTGTCTTGTAATTGTTGTGATAGTTGGGCAAAAACATTTTTTTTACCTGCATAACAAATTTCTGGTCGATGTATTTCTTCGCTATGTTAGGCTGAAAGTCGGGCGATTCTAAAAACCTAAGGAAAAATTCATAGACGAGCTGCAAGAGAAACAAGAAAAACAAAACAAAAATGAATGAATGCTGAGAAGGAATTCAAGCAAAATGCTCTCACACAATATACACAATCTGATACAAACATGTACAGTATGTATTGTAAACTTCAGAAAATACAGAATTGCACATTTCATCCATGCTGGGAAGCTGTTCTAGATTGAGAGTAACCGTTATATTATAAATTACTCTAATATTATAGTAATTATAATAACCGTTTATAAACATGATAATTAAACAATTTAAATGTCAACCTGGAGGTGTGGCCATGCAGCTTCAAGTGTTGGCTCGTCTTCCTCTGGATCAAACTCCGCTCCAGTGGGGTTGGACGATGGAGGCAATGTTCTGAACATATTCACCGCGAACTGGAGGAAGAGAAGTGAAAATGATACTGTGAATGTGACGAAGGACGACTTACGTAGACGGAGAAGCAGCCACACAGGAACCGCACTACACTCCCCTGCTCGCAGAATATGACGGCTGTCATTGAGTTTGTGAAAATGTTTTGAAGAGAGTGCCGGTGCTATGTTGAAGTCTGTTCCCCCGTCAAATAGTGTTTTGTTTGTTTGTGTATTCTGAACGTCTGTTTTAGCTATCGCCTGCCCGTGCACTACAGAAAATTTGCTTTTTTTGGGTAACTCAAAGCTGCAGTGGGTAGAATTGGAGCAAATATGATTAAAAGTTAAAAATTATTTTTATAAAACAGTCACTGTATCCTGACAGTAGTGCATGAGAAAGGTAATCTGAAAAAAAAAAATCATGTGCCTCTGTGTCCTCCGGTGCTCCTAAAGGCATCTGCAAGATTTCATAGACCGGAGGAAAACAACCAATCAGAGCCGAGCTGGAGTCTTGCTGTCTCTGAGCAGCTGTCTCTGAGCAGCTGTCAATCACTTGTGAACTCTGATCAAACGGTCAAACTAGGCAGCGCTGATTAAATATGAATCAATATTCTGTTACTGCAATGCCTATTTCTCCATAAAATGTTTTCAGAAACATATTGTAGTGTACTGTTTAGCTGTAAAATGAGAAAGTTTGTGACCCGGCAGCCATGTATTAATTCATATTTGATCAGCGCTGCCTAGTTTGACCATTTGATCAGAGTATGGATGTGATTGACAGCTGCCTCCGTTGAATGAACAGAAATAGGAACGCTCTCGCTCTGAAATGACCTGTGATTGGCCAAAGTCTCCCGTCACAGGCTAGATTATTTAAAGCCTGAAAACAGAGCCATGAGGAGGTGCAGAAGTCTAGTTATCTCTCAGAACACTTGAATTACAATATGCTGAAAGGTTATTATGGGATTTTTGCCCAATAATGCCAAAAACAATCTGCCTACTGCAGCTTTAAGTCATGTCTATTTGATGCACTGTATAGCTGTGAGGTATGTAACAACCTGTTGAAATATACAGATCGTACTCATTATTGTCATTTATCTCTGTTCCAGTACCACACTCACACACTCATTTGTCAATTTTCAATAAATAACCAAAAGTAACATCTTGTCTCGAGTCCGACGCCCCCCGGTGGCCACAACTTTTATGAACCAGTCATTCAGTCCTGTTTGACAGTGAATGTTTATTCCACTGAACAGTACGCTATTAAAGTTAGCTTGTTTTTGTTGTTTTATTCACGAGGTTTATATTTCATGTTGCAACCACACTAATGCCAAAAGCTCTATCCAGAATGGGTTACAAGAGATTTTCACAAATTTCAAAAACACACAGAAAGACCTGGACTTCCTGTCAGAAGTTTCCCAGCTCTTGAATAAATGTTTCCCGTCATTACATGTGGTAACCAACAGTGAAACCACATCAATAGACTGCATCATTTTCAACACGCACCATTTTTAAAGCATTTCACTGCACGATGTACAGATATGTTGAGTACGTGACTAATAAAACTCTTTTCATAAACAATCCATACAGTCAAAGCAACAGCAGTATTTCTGTTACTGAGGCCTACAGCATAGCCTCCTTTGGGACAAGTCGCCACACAGTCTGGAGCACATAAAGTTTACTTAAAAGGTCAATTATATAGGCTCGTATCATAGGATCATGGCTCATTTATTCAGTTCATGTGATGTATTTTACAAAAATTGGTCAATTTTTAATTTCTCGCTGCTCAAAAGGTCTGTAAGGAAATAAAAAGAAATAAAGCGTATCATTAGTTTTAATAGATTTCAGCTGTGTCCATAAATGTCTATGAAGTGTACTATCTTAGGGCATCCTAAAATAAATTTTCTTTTGAGGTTAATGTTAAACTTTGTCCTAGCAACTGGCCTCCAAGGGTTTGTCCCACAATAATCCAAGTGTGTTGTGTTTCTGGTCTCTCGCAGTGTCAACTGACTCCCCTGTGGGCTGCTGTTCCCTGGCAGGCAGATCATGGGACAGTGCAGGTGGCCTACTAAAACACTGGGAGCCTTGTTTGAAGAGACAGGCTACAAGGTAGATAGACTATCTGGACTGTGCTGCACTTCAACCCAGAACATGCTGCGAAGATGACTGTGCATTAACTCCACAATGGAAACTGTGAATGGAAATGTCATAACCGTGATTATAGCAGTTCTGCTGTTGGCTTTGATCAAAATAGTTTATAGTCTAGTAAGACACTCTTTATAGCTTCATTTCTGTATCTCTGCACACTATAGACGGTGGTGGTGAGACAGTAAGCAGAACATCTATTATCATAGATTGGTTGGCTTGGATTCTCTGCTGGTGAAGTTTAGCTGTAAATCAAATATGAGGCAAATTTTACACTAATTTCAAATAAACCACTATTGCTTCTGCTGAAGATAAAATATTCATTGCACCCCTTTTTTTTTTTTACCAGTGGGGAGACTTTCCTGGAAAACACTTGTACTAAAGAAGGCAATTTCTGTAGGAATGAGTCCTAAAACCCGGAAATGAGTTAGCATTTTAGCACTTCCGGTTCCCTCATCTCAAAGCCGATGCGTTATTTTGAATGTTTTTTTAGTGTCTGTGGTTAACACAAGCTGAAGAGATTTTAATGTTTTGTTCTACGATATAAAATACATCAGTAACTATTCCACTTGTGAACTTTGAAGCTTTTATGTGCCTTATAAAAGGCTAAATGAGTGGCTAAATGAGACTACTAAACGTCATCACGTCGACTCGTCCGATTTTACAGCCTCGTTGTGTATACTCACGTTCATGCGACCGTGGTGTAGTTCATTTATAGCCTAACGTTAGCTTTTTACTTCTGGTGATTGCATTTACACTTTAAAAATCATAAAAGTGGTGTTCATTTGTGACGATTATCTTCCTGAACAAAACGTGTTAGTATCATAAACGTGTTTTTGCCACAGAGTTTATTTTCTGCAATAATCCAAAACCCAATGGAAAAATCCCATCGGCTTTTTGTCGAGGGAACCAGGGCGATGTTAACTTCCTGGTTGGCCTACAAAAATACATCACCACTCTATTGCTGGCTATAAAAGTTGAATAATAGTAAGCTCTGTGCTTTGAGCTAAATGCCAACATCATATGTTAAACCCTATATGCTCTCAATGGCTATGATAACATGCTGATGTGTAGCACATATTAATCTCATGTTCACATCTTTGTTTAGCGTGTTAGCATGATGAGCAGATGAATAGTCCAGTTCAGTAGTAAAAACTAACATTAATATGTATGAAATCTTGCAGATCATTACAGCTTTTGCAAGAATTGATGGAAGAAAAATGCATCTTGTCTTTCCCCTCTCCTCTTTGGCTTTAAACCTTACTCTTTAAAATGCAAGCACACTTTCTGAACAAATCATTTCAAAATGTGACTGAATAGACACCTCAAGGAAGCCAGTTATTGTGCCCAAAGCTAAAAGCCACATCAAAACCTGATCACAGACATCAGCTGTGCTCAACTCCTACCAGCTCTGTCCCGCAGCGACAGCCCGCCCCTATTCTTGGCCCAAGATTTACCCCCCATCTTCAGCTTTAAACCGCAAACTAAACCTGCCTCCAGTTTCACTGACCATGTGCACCACCTCCGGGTAGATGGGCTCTGTGATGACATTCCTGTTGTGGGTGATGTACTCCACCATCTCGCTCAGCGCCGCCCGCTTCACTTCCTTCCATTTCAGGTCGCT
>CAKALG010039302.1:0-14130 GCA_916700815.1 Helicolenus hilgendorfi
ACACACACACACACACACACACACACACACACACACACACACACACACACACACACACACACACACACAAACTTGCGGTTTTCTCTACCCACTAACTCTTGTTTACTATTGACGGTTGTACCAGTGGAATTGCACAAATAATTACCCTATGTGGCCATACTGTTCAAATTACACTTAAGGCAAACGGCGTACATGTACATGTACAGTACACACACACACACACACACACACACAAAGCCCGGGTATTTCACCATGCAGAAATTACCTTGGGGACAAACTCTTTTGTTTTTCTAAACAATAGCAGAAGACAACAGATAATTAACAGCCTGTATATCATTCATTTGGAGCCACAGCATCTTGTTTGGGGGACTAGAGGACTGAAGTTTGATTTTCAACATCAGATAATGGGAACACGCTACCAATAAATCAGTTTATGAGCAAACTTGTTGAATCCCTTGAAGTTTTACGATTTTGAGCTAATCAGTTAATTTAATGCTATAATGTTTTTATGACTTTGACAGCCTTTGTCAAAACACGTACTCAAAAACCTTTTATTGCAAATAACTATTAAGTCCCAATGACACTGTATTTTACTAAAAGCATCTTGCTTCCTCTAATTAATGTAAATCATGTTGAAACAACATACTGGAGTCATATATTGTGCCTGGAAATGTAAAGGAATATATAATAGAATATGATTTAGGGAGAGGAAGATGGTTTCACTTGATGGAACAAACATACATACTGTATCTGTCCATTATTGTGGGTTGACTTTGAGATGATTTTATGTGCTCCTTCTGGCACATGATGTCACCACTAAAAATATAAATTTTCTTTCTTAAAAAACTAAAGGAATGAGGGGCAATCACGATTAAATATTTGAATCAAGTGACAGACCTTATTGTTAGACTTAAAAATGCTTAATTTTTTAACTGCATGTTATGTTTTTCTATCTTGATTTGATTTATTTGTGTTTATCCCTATTTCGAAAAGCTTCTTTTTCATCTCAATGTGGCGTTAACACATTAGATTATCTCTCCCAGGGTGCATCATTCTCATATAGTGTCTCACAATCGACTAAATGTAAGCAATGTCATTCAACAGTACAGTACTTCTGGTTCGGTCTTTGTGTTTATGGGATGATTTCCTTATAACGGTGCTGTTGGAAACATCATTTAAGAGTAAAGCTTACACTCCCATTCCAACTCATCCACTTCTTTTTTAAAGTGTACTTTTAAACTTGCAGTCATGAAGGTCTTGGCATCTGGCGAAAAATGAAAAAAAAAAAAGCTTTGAGGAGTAAGAGATGCCCGGTGGAAGTGAGGCTGAGAGGTCAACAGCTCAGTCGGTGGAAATACAAGTCATGCCTCCAGCTTACAAGCTTGATACACTCTTCTCTCCTGATGTTTAAAAGTTATTCTGGTCTCACTGCTCGGTTGGATGATCGCTAAACTTCCTTGATTTGATGATGTCACAGTCTAGTCTAACTCCTATTGGTTCAAAGTAGAAGCTAAATCACCTTCAACAAGTAAATGTTGCAATATATAATAAATACGAGGAAAGGGAGGTGAAATACAAGAACGGGAGGAGGCAAAGAGGGAAAAGAAAGATGAGGGGAATAAGGGAGATACAGAAAGAGGAGAGGAAGGGGCGAATCAAAGAGAATACGAGAGGGAAAAGATGGAGAGGAGGTAGATGGAAAGAGAAGTCTTACAGGTGAAAAATGTCTGAGAAGAGAGAAAAAAAGGTCTAAAGAGAGGCCGAAGAAAAGAAGGAAGACGTGTTAGATGAAAAGAGGAGTGAAAAAAGTGTGTGTGTCAGTGTGTGTTTGAGAGAGAGAGAGAGAGAGAGAGAGAGAGAGAGAGTTACAGGCGGAGTGAAAGTCACCTTGTGGAGCTACAGTGCACTGAGCAACTCTCTCTGTCTCCCCTTATGAATTATGACTGGTTGGCCAAAACCCTTCTGCTACACACACACACACACACACACACACACATATACACACACTTCAACTCCTCTCTGTCTCTCTTACTCTGTCTTTTTCTCACTCTCTCTCCGTCTCATCCAGAAAGCTTTGCTTCATGGAGAAAAGCGATCATGAAATATGCAGCTGTTCCACTGCTCTTTAGAGTGCTTCTCAGACCCCTGGACTCTCTCTCTCTCTCTCTCTCTCTTTCTCTCTCTCTCTCTCTCTCTGTGTGTGTGTGTGTGTGGGCATGTCATGTAATGGCGGTGTGAGTCCTCTCTTACTTCTCTAACCATCTTGCCGTTCCTCTCTCCATCTGTCTCTCTTTGTCACACCCTGAGTTTCTGTCTGTCCTGGTCACAGTTTCGGTTTCAGTTCAGTGGACGTTATTGCGGCGGCATCTGACCTGCTTCTCGTTCACTCTCTCTGTCTGTCATGCTCAATCCCTCCTCGTCCCACATGTCATTTTTCTGTGGCATCAGCAGCCAGGTAGGCTGTCCTGCAGGAGGGGAATCAAATATGGCTACGTACTCAGACAAGTGCTCCATCTTTCTTTTAAACTTTGTCTTTATCTGGAAGGTGCAGCACATTTTTTTTGTTATGCTTTTAAGGAGTCCCATCATGAATCTGCTAAATATATCTGTGGTTCCTGTGTCTATGTAAGCGCTCTGAGTTCTCAAAAATGTAAAATAACGTAAAAAAAAGTAAAATACGTGCGGAAACAACGTAACAAAAAAGTACAGGGGAAAATAAGTAGAGAAAACACATCATAAGCGTCAGTAAAAAACATGTAACTGGTTGCATGTAGCAGATGTGTCCGGTGTTTGCTGGACACATCTGCTTTCTCACTTTTTATTCTACGTCACTAGCTCTGAGCGTAACATTTTTACGTGGATGCATTTACATTGCGGTCAGTACAGGGAGCTGCTGTTTGCAACATTGAAAACAAAGTGCTGCCACAATTACAGATGATTGTGCAAATATTTGCTTGGTATTAAACTAAAACTTGTTTCCAGACTAATTTCCAAGGTAAGAATTGAGCTTTTGGCTGAAGGACACTTTCACGGGTGCTGAATGCTGATGGACACATATTGGATTTTTCAGGGACTGAACAGGTAGAGATTATCTGATTTCTGATGGTATCGGTGGCATCGAGCCTGCTCATAAATCAAGGCAACAAGTGGCTTCAGAAATCCATAATGGTAATGTACAAATACTGCCATAAAGTCACATCCCATGTTTGGACATGTCACTCAACAAAGACGCAAGAAAAGATGAAAATAACTTTGACAAGAAGCAGCATTTAAAAAAAACAGGTTCAACAAAGTGCAGCGACTCTGCAGCAAAGTGCCGGACATATTTTCCCATCACCTTGAGAAATACGCCGCTTTCAGATCTGAAGATAAACGATTCACTGAAAAACTCCCCCTCTTTACATTTTTTCTGACTGAGATAGAGACTCCTTTTGAAAAATGAAACTGATTAATTCTATTTATATCTGAAAATGATCAAGTACTTATCATCTATTTTCATTAATCTTCGTTGTCAGCAGAGAAAAAAAAAAGAAACTCGAGTCGGGAGATCAGTGAACGAAAACCGCATCTAATTCAACTGGTTGAAAACTGGCCGAGGAATAATTATTAATTAATCAGCTTCATATTAAGCCGACACCGCTGCTCTCCACTCCTCATATAACGTATACACACCGACCACACGTGGCTTTGTACGTGTGTGCTTCCCCGCCAGAACCATTTGTGAATTTATGATTGTGTATGCATGCATTTATTAAAACACTTCTGCATGTTTTTCCTCCCTCTGTGTGTGTGTGTGTGTGTGTGTGTGTGTGTGTGTCTCTCTGTATGTGTGTGTGTGTATGGGTGCCCTTTCCCAGCTCATTGGGATGCAAGGCGAGAGCCCGTCGAGTGAGAGCTGTCCAGGCTAGCTTTGGAGTCATTAGCGCGCTCGTTAGTCCAGTTATGTTAAATCTAAATTACCATTCATCATCACACAGGGACCCATCATTTATTCTGATGTGGCCTGGCAGACACATGCGCTAACTGGATTAACTCATTCAAAGACACGCAGACACACTTGCTAAAACACAGTGGAATTCCAAATCAGGCGTTAGCTGTTGGGTAAGTGTTTTAAAATAGATTATATATTATTGATTGAGACATTGCAGGGCATTAGCAATGATTGGTGTGCCCTTGTGAATGCAAATCATCTTAAAAAAACGGTGCCCTGCTGCAGACGGATGCAACCGAACGGAGCGAAATAAATCACGAAATTAAGCTCTAGAGTACGATTTTTGACTAAGTGCTCAATTGGAGATCTAATTGGAAGCTAAAGGTTGCAGGAATTAGCTTACAAGTTGGTGGCTCAAATCCCCAGACCACACTTCATGAGCTATTATACTTAATTAAGCTAGAAAAAAAGCTGCAATGTGATCACACAAATAATAAACAGCACATGAACAAAGCACAGGTCGTCTAACTTCAAATTCTAACGTCGTATTTTGAGGATAAAATCAGTTTTTCCTGCGTTCTTCACTGAAACAAATGAACACAGTGACATACGGAAAGACTTCAGGAAGGCTGGCTGGCGTTCAACACTGGCACTCAGCATTAAATTCGCTCTCACTGAGTAAAAACACACTCGCTCACGCTGGCACACAGTCATTAGTCGCTACAGGAGGAATGCCTACCATCTGCGCTGACGTGATTGCAAAGCCGAGGAATTCTCGGGAATCAAACCGACAAAGTGGATCGAGCGGCTCCTCTGCCAAATATAAAGACCGTGTTTATCACATAATTACATTTCCACTTCTGCTGTGTTTATTGGCCTTACAAGTTTGAGCGCATACAGCTTTGACCATCAAAGGCTTTCAAAAAAGTATTAGGAAGAGAGCCGACTGTGGGGTTGTTGGGTTTAACGGTCATGGTCCTCTTCTCAGGAAAGTCTTCTTCCAGTTGCCCTCGATGTGTTTGTGGCGGCATCGCGCCTTTGACCAATGAAATGGAAATATTTGTAGGATAGCCTTTGTTTTTGTTTTCTTTATTAATCATAGCACATTTCTCAGTCATGCATCAACAGGGTGTCCTCTAACAAATCCCCCCTAATATGTTTATTAGATATAAACTGTTCAGGACATGCAGCTTTGGGCCGGGTCTGACCTTTTTCTAATGGATACAGAGTCGCTGCATTTGTTGTTTTCAATAATCAGCAGTCAAGTTCCAAATTACAAAATGAGAATATAAACATTAGCGGTGCCAATCTGAAGCCTTCAAAAGCTTGTATTGAGATGAAAAGAGCCGTCGAGTAATCAAGATTAATCTTTTTGTTTAATGTTAACAAAGAACACGACGAGACTCGCCGTCGTGCATCAATAACATTCGCCATTAGGAAAATCACTTGTTTAGAATGATAGTGCGGCTCTAATTGTTTCTGATAGGTGTTTAATGACAAATATGATAAGGCCACCCCGGCATGCAATCTGCTCATGATTTTAAGTGAAAGAATAATGAGTCAAGTGTGAGTTTATCGCTGTGTTTGTAGATGACAGAGAGAAGATTTACGGGATTTTTGGGCTTTAAAGGACACTGGTTTTGGCGCTTGAGTGCGGACACCTTTGAAACGACAGCTGTTTTTATATAACATGATCAATGCTACTAATTCCTGGCGGACCATCACAGAACACAGGCGGAGGAATGTCAATGAATTGACTCGTCTGGTAAAACAAAGAATAACACTGGAGTTTAGCTGCGTTTCTGAAAGGGTCTGTATGTTGTATAAGAGCAGCTAAAGCTTTCATACTGCTTCAGTTCTGTTTCTTTACAACCTTTTGTTAACCTTTACCAGGTTTTACAGTTGCATAACATAACCATACTGTAATTTAAGCTTAACCAAGTGTCTTAGTTGCCTAAACTTGTCCTTACTTTATATTTTTACATGATGTATCTTTCTACTTCAACTATACTGTACCTGTTATGGACAGATGTTGTAGAAAGAAAGAGTTTTTCAAATGTTGCGATTGGACAATGGTCAGTGCCCCTCGGCGTCTGATACGAATGATAACTGATAGTAGTGATGAAGCTAAAAAGAGCATGCCTGCACTTTTCTTGTACTTCATTTTTGGTCGGTGACAAACTCCTGCATCGAATGCGCTACACCACTCGTATCCCACACCTCAATCTGTTCAGGGATTAACATGTGTAAACCCTTTCCTACAGAACTCAACCGTTTTTGAAGAGGGATCAGTCATGTCGTCATGGATGATCTGGTGCTTCTTGTTTTATGGTGCTTTATTGTATTAGTTTGTTACTTGTATTGTTTTGTCTGCTTTTTTCTTATTGTGTTCTGAGTTTTCTGTATTTATTGTTGAGTTTTATGCACGTTAAAGGCCCATCTAGGGACGGGCTTTGCAAATTAGCTGAGGCCATAAATGCTGTGGTGTGTGACATTGCTTTATGCTACATACTTGTCCCTATACAAATAAAAATAACCTTTGCATCCTGACTTGGCTGACTTACCTCTCTACATAAAGGGCACGCTAATTCCTGCGTTGGCTATAAATGTTGTGTACCGTAGAATCATCCAATATGAATGTAACTCTAAGAGATACGGAGCTGATCATTCGCACCTTTCAGCTGGATCGCCAGCAGAAAAGAGACTGTTCTAAAGGGCAATCTCCATGCTTGATGTTAAGAGACGCTGCGTCTTCATTTCCCATCACAGTGTGAAGCTTTAAATTACACAACATGGTCTGACATTGACACCCACAAAAGTAAATGCCAAATGTCTGCTACATTTGTCCGTCAATGAATCGATATGGTGCATCTACTACAGTGGCTTATATTTCAACAACAGTCAGATGTGAACTCACGATGATACAAAGTCTTCGGTTTTTATCCCTGCTGTGCGTGGTGCATCCTCCGACCATGAGCCCAACAGTTCAACACAGTGTTTCTGTATCAAAGCCTCACATCGCCCTCCTGTTTCTGTGCCTCTTAACAAAACTATAACTCTGTTTTCTATCGGAGAACAACATTTTAGTGAAGAATGTTAATTCATTATTGTGGTAAGGAAATGTGCCTCCTGGCAGGTAGTGTTTCGTTAGGATAAAAGCCCTCGCGGACAAGCCAAAAAGTTACTTTCAGAAATTGACTGGCAACTTCCCAAAACTCTAATCTTCAGGCATTGAAAGCTTGCCTAAAATCACCAGAGCATGCTAATTTCCTTCTTTAATTCTTCACCATGGCAGCAGTGGCGTTTGTCTTCATTACAGGCCAAAGGAAAAAAGACTGGACGGATATTAAAGAGGGAGGAGAGAGTCGGAAAGAGTTGGGCTCAAAGCCACATTTTGACAACAGGCTTGAATTAAGACAAACAGTATGTGACTTTATGACTGATAGGTGACTGTTTAACATATCGATGCTCACCTTTCAAAGCTACTGTGAAGGCAACTACCATAAAACAACTGCAATTAATAGCTTTTATTTGCTTCAATTACTGAACTCAACCGGCATATTTTGAGGACAGTCATCTAAACGGGACGGGCCTTTAATTCCATTCACACAAAACTCTTGCTCAGCAAAGATGGGAAATGCTATCAAATTGTTTATTTAAACCAGTATGAATATTACTTGTAAACATATTAGGCTATCAAATAACTTATCCATTACAAATAATTTCATTTCATCTAGCTCCAAGCTTGTTAGCTTGTTTTACGGCACACTGAATACTGACACAACACCACTCTTTATCCTCTTAAAACCCACCTGCCCGTCAGCTAAACATATATAATATACTATACTATAATATCTGGTTATAATACTAAATACAAAACAGTAGGGGTACTTTTATTTTGTAACCAGTAACGTAACGGGAAAAAATGTGTTGATTTTTTTTTTATCGGTGGATCTTTACGGAATAAAGGAACATAAATAATCGAGGAATGGACACATTTTTTGACTTTATGACCGCTTCAAAGGTAGGAAGCCATCATTTTTTTTTGTCTCTCTTGTTTACCACACCGGTAAATCTGAATGAATTATACTTTGGTGCTCACTGAAGGATTGAGTAGTGGAGAATCTAACTGATCTAATGGTGTAGTATGTCCATATTGACAAAAGTTACCCGGAGTCTAATTGAGACCTGCGTTTTCTTGTCAAAACATGTAGCCGCATCCCGGCGAGTAAAAGGGGACTCGGTGTCTAATTGGAGCTCCGCTTTTAATTTAAGTTTTACGGTGTTTAGCCTTTCTGTATGTTTATGCACTGAAGGTTAATCATGTTTGAGATTCAGCTTGTTTATCCATCCAGTTTTATAATCAGGGATTAAAAGAGTTGGTGTGAAAACGACATAGAAGACATAAATATATTTGAACTGTAGGGAATGTACTGAACATCTAATTACAACGTTAGAAACACGAGCAGAGCCTCTTTAAACTTTAAAACCTATAATCACATCCAATCCACTTAAAAACAGAATATCAATCTATAACGTTCAACTAAAATTAAAACAGTTAGAGCTCGTTTTGAACCCGTATTTGCTGATAAAACTCAACTCATCAGCGACCCAGTCGGGGTCTCCGTCCTCACTTTGAGAAACGCTGTTCTGAGTCTATCTGACGGCCTTGGTGGTCTGGAAACAACAAAGGGCCAAATTGAGTCAGTCAGTCAGACATTTGTTCCATCAATAATTAATGCCTCCCTGCTCTCCTCCCTCTGATCCTTTCAATCTATTTTCTATCACTGGTCTTTCTTTTTTTTCTTTACCCGCTAATGTCACGTCAGTGTTTCCTCCTGCTTTTCTGCCTATTTCATCTCTTATTTGCTCTCTGATGTCCTCTACACCTTTTATGTCCTACATCTCTTTTCTCTCTAGTCTCTCTTCTTTTATCTGACTGCAATAAGTTTAGCATCTTTTTGTTTAATCTGGTTTTGTCTGATCTTGTGTCTGTTTAATGTGTCAGGTATTTCTCCTATCTTCCTCTCCCTACCAACCTTTTATCTTTCCTTTTCTCCACCTCTCAATCTTGGTTTCCTCTGTCTCTCATCTCTGGATTTCCCTACTTCCCTTCCTATCTCTTCCTCTGTATCGCCTGGTTTCTCCCCCCTCTTCCTCTCTCCTCAGTTCCAACAGCAGATAAATAAATGATGTCCAGGAAACTGGCTGCTTTTACAACACCGATACCACACTCCTCCCTTTCTTTCCCTCCCCTCCTTCTTCCCTTTTTTTTACCATTTTGTGAACCACCTCGCCCCAAATCTCCCTTGTCTCTTTTCTCTGCTGGCAAAATAAAAAAACACAGGAAAGGATAGTAACCGCAGTCCTTTCGGGTCTAAATAAATCATAGCCCAGTACTGCCTTGCTTTTACAACACCGATCCTCCACTTTCATCCTGGCGGCCATGAAAGCGAGAGCATAGGGAGGAGGAAGTGAGAGAGAGAGAGAGAGAGAGAGAGAGACTATCTAATGACATGTGAGTAAAGGGAGTGGATATCAAAGGAAATGGTGAATGTAAAAGTGTCTTTAGTTGTATTCGTCTTTCTTCCTAAACCTCCTTGGGAAGCAAAACTCTTCTGTCAAACCGGGACATAAAGATTAACAGCAATTAAAACCGGTCTACCCCGAACTTTTAGGTGTTTTACTCCAGTGTGAACAGTATATATTTCATTTCATACATTGTTCTGTGATACTTTAGGATGTGTACATATGTGAAAGCGCTAAATAAATATCAAAGGAACATTGTGTAGTCAAAACCACGGAAAAAGTGGTGCATTTTGATTTCTGTTAATGAAAAATGAAAGTAAAAAAAATACATCAAAATGCAATATTTTCTCAATGCATTCCTATTTTCAAAATAAAAGTTTTTCTTAACGAATGGCTACCAGTTTGTCCAACAAAGAGAAATCATTACACTTTTTAGACGCATATACACATTCACAACATTTTTCATTTTGTGATGCGCCAAATATTTTATGAATCCAATCCTTTCAAACGGCTCGTAATTTTAACATGTTGTCTAATTTAATACACAATCATAACAAGATTAATGAAACTAACAAACTAAAAAATCCATTTAGCATTTTCAAAATGAGCCCCGACGCCCCAACATTCAGCTTTGACTCGTCAACGCTGCTCCTGTGAAACATATTAAGCAGCTGAGATAAAGCCTAGTCTAGCAAGAAGCAGCGGCTAATTAAAAATGACTAGATTAATTAATGTGGAGATTCGTTAGTGGCACACACACAGCGCCGCGCTTCTTTCAATTAGCACACTGAATTAACTCAAATGGCTGAAACACACATGCACACACACACAACATGTATCCATTTGCCTTCCAGCCTACATACAGTCTCTTATAACAACACTCAAATGCTTTCCATATCAATATATACAGTGTATATATATTGATATGGGAAAAGACATTTACACACACGTAGACAGACATATCTTGGAGCTATAATCATCTTAAAGCTCCATCATGCATTAACTGGACAGTTTTGACCAATAATTTGAATGGAAATGTGTGACTGGTACATTATTCATAAAAACACACACAAATAGATAAACCTAAACACACACACGCAAGCAAACACGCAAGGATGTTGGCAGCCAACACACGCTGACACATGCATATCCAGCCACAGTGAAACACACACATTTGGATTTTTATACTTGTGAGGATCCGCATTGACGTAATACATTTCCTAGCCTCTAGCCTAAACAACCCGTTCTCATTCCCAGGGCGTCAAATGCCGACGCTTTGTCACGGCTGTCGGCGTTTGATACCCCCTGCACAATGCACCATTAAGTGCCGATATGAGGCGCAACAGGAGTTCTGTTAACTATAATGTAAACCCATCTGTGGCAACAGTAAATGCTCTGGGAAAGTGTGCCGGGAGTGTGGTGACGTAGTTTAAAGAGCGAAAAGACACACCGGACGGGTTGATGGGTCCAATAAACACAGGGCTTTCATCCAGGAGACCGCTGTTTGTGTCCCGTGCGTTACGTTTCGCTTTCACGTTACAATAAGCTGTTCGTTTGTGTCGCGTGTTCACTACGTTCAGTTTCATTTTCACTTTACAAACTAATTTTAAGCCCAAACATAGTTTTTTCCTAAACTTAACTAAGTGGTTTTGTTGCCTAAACCTAAAGTGACGCCAAGCGGCAGTATGTGACGAGCTGGGATAAGAACGTGTTGGCATAACTCCCATCACAACTACAATCCCAGATGTTACACTAACTACAGTAGAGGTTAAATTTACAAATACTTTCATTATGAATGTATTTGTTGATTATTCTTTCAATTTACTGATTAATTGTCTATAAAATATCTAAAAATACTTCAAAATATTGATTATGAAACCGTGAAGGTGACGTCTTCAAAGTACTTGTTTTGTTTCACCGACGCTCAAAAACACGAAGATATTTCATTTACATTGATTTGAAACAGAGAAAGGCAGGAACCAGCAACTGTTTGACATTACTAATTGGTTAGAGGGCCAACTATTGATCGACTAATGGATTAATCAACTAATAGTTTCAACCCTAACCTTAACCTAAACCCAACAATTCTGACCTAAACCAGGGTTCAACGTTAATGGGTTTTACTCACTTGCCCGGTTGCCGGTTGGGCAAATGTGTCAGAAATCGACTTGCCCGAATTTTATTTTGACTTGCCCCTATAAAAATGTTTATCTTATTTATTAGTGGTTATCAAATAACAACAAAAACTAAAGTTAATTTTCATGTTTCACCACATCCTCTTACGCAACCCAACTAGACTCCTGTTTCCAGGATCATTATCATCATTGTCTTTACCTGACGCCAGGTAAATGCCCGATCGGTACTGCGCATGTGCAGAGTTGAGAAGGAAGTGAGACAGCTCACTCCTTAGCTACTTCCATCTCTGGGAAAAAAAGGATAAGTTTAATACTTTTTTACCACTTGCTGCTAGATTTACTGGACTGACGGGGAATTGTACTTGCCCCGGGAAAGCGGGCAACCCTTATTATTGGAACCCTGTAAATCATAAAACCAGCAAACAGCGCTTTCACAGAAATTACTTCTAAAACGCAAGCCGGTCCTCACAATGATAGCAGTACATGATAACACTCACGCACACACACACACACACTCATGTACAACAGACTGTGTGCCCAGGTGCGCACACACACACCCACACACACACAGAAACACACACCTACCTGATGGTGCAATCACATGACCTCCAATCACTGTTATCTCTATCATCCCATTTTGTACTACGGTCACGAAATCAACCCCAAGAACAGAACAGATGGGGCTGCGTCTGTGCATGTGTGTGTGTGTGAGTGAATACGCATACATCTGTGCAGGAGTGTGTGTGTGTGTGTGTGTGTGTGTGAGTGTTAAGATGCTTGAAATGAAGATCAGTCCAGCGGCAGAATTGCTTACTGTCATTCATGCCCTTTGCACACGTGCACAAACACTTGCATACATACACACACACGCAGACACACACACACACACCTGCCTTTATTAAAACGTCACATTCAGTGAATATACTGTGTGCTGTCATGCTGTCTGCTGTGAATGGGCACGGCTGCGTATTTACAGTGAATTGTAAATCCTGCCGAGCACTCAGCTGTCAGAGTCTTATGAATTGCTAATACGTTGTATCTGGCGCTGCCGATCCCCCTCTATCTGGCCCCTATCACTTCCATTGTGCGCTGAGCAAAAAAGTCAGGCAGGAAAATCAAAAAAAGCTAACTTCGCTGAAGGGGAAAAAGGTAGACATAAAGGAATGGGGACAGGTTGAATGAAAGGTGATAAAATAAACATTTCAAGCTGATATTACATCTTTCAACACAAGAACATCTGCAATATTTCCTTTTAAAACGATGATAATCGGACTGGATGTGGTTTCACAGTGTAAGCTGCCGTGTATTGAACCATTTTCCACTGTTTCCTGCTCTCTTTAATCATTCATGTGAACACATTAGGAAGCACCAGACTGCACCAAGAACGCTCACACACCTACAACAGCAGGAAGCTCATCAACATGAGGCTGATCCAGTTGGGAGTCTCGCTGAGCTTTTACATTACAAATCCCCGGGGCCGGTTGCAGAGAGCACCTTAAGTTTAATGTATGACACTTAAGGCTTACACTCTTCTTATCTAAAGGTGTTGCACCAAAAATGTCTTTCTTAGTTAAGGCAACACGTTAAGGTTTTTACTGCATTGGAAGATATTTTACAGCAGTACATTTCTACAGTTTCCATGGAGACAGTTTGTTGGTACTACCAGGCCATTGTGCCATGGCGTTTTTTAATTTTTTTTTAATTTTTATGATTGCAGACTAACTGGACATTGATTGAATGTTGATTTTAACAAATTGATCTTCATATTGTACGGTGCTTGAATGCTCATGTTGGTCCCATCTATCACCATCGCACACTTTTGGGAAGCCGGCAGCATTACCAAAGTGCGCTCACCACGTTTTTTTCCCTTGATTTGCTTGCTAAGGTCTTTTGTGCAACGGTTTAAGGAATTCATTAAGTATAAGACCAGGATAAGGTGAAAACCTTAAATACTTAAAGCCTTAAGGAAAAGACTTAAGGGTGTTTTGTTCAACTGATTTTATTTTAAGGACACTTTAACTTGGACTTTAAGGAAAGTCTTAACTTGAGGTGCTTTGTGGAACCGGCCCATGTAAATAATTATCATTAAAATACCTTTAACCTTGTTTTGACATGATATGTTTGAATACGAGAGATTTCTATGAATACTTTGTGTGCACATTGTTTAGAAAAGTGTGGTTTCAATAACAAATGACTGTGTTTTTGCTATTTTACATGGTAAAAGAACACATGCAGCCAATAGATTTTGGTGTTTGCAGATGTTTCATAAACTGCAGCTCTGATTTGAATCATATCCTTAGCACATATTTTTTTGTGTTTTACATAATGGTTTCTGGCTTTAATAGCCTGCCTCCCACAATGTTGCTGGGTACGTTAGATCTTTATGTGACAGTGAGACTTTTTTTCATTATTGGGCTGAAAAAAAATCTTGACTATAGTCACAATGTGTTAAAAACCAGGAGAATCAACAACTGTTCCTGTTCAAATGTCAACTCATTATTAGAGTTATGAGTCTGTTCTTGTGGGTCTGTCTCT
>CAKALG010039307.1:0-10209 GCA_916700815.1 Helicolenus hilgendorfi
CAACCCAAAGCGCCTGGGTCAGTCCTTCATGCTGGTAGCCATCAGGCTCCACAACCAAGGCTGACCCCCATATGAGAACTAGGAGGACTTGTACGTATTGTAGAAAGAAAAACAAACATTTTATAGAGTTTATATATTATAATGCAATTAATTCAAAACAAAGAAGATACGACCCATTTGGGGTGGGTGGGGTCGGGTGCGGTGAGGGGGCTTACAATGTTCGTATAGTATCATCGAAGGGGGACTTGACAGAAAAAGTTTGGGAACCACTGGCGTACACGATGTTCACCCATTTACTCTGTATCTTTTATATCTCTATTATTGTTTTTATAATTTTTGTAAACCTTTACCTTTCCTGTGTTTCACTTCATGGACGTCATGAGACATCCCTATGCTGCTGACTCACCACTGCTGGTGTTGGTTTAGAGGATAATGTCTTCACACACAGAGTCAGATCTGACTTCACTGGTTGTTTGGATAGAAACACAGATTAAATATCAGACCGGCACATACGGGTACTTTGCAAAAGTGAAGGCCACGCCCCCTTTTGGGGGAAAGGAAACTGAAGATCTCATAGACTTCAATGTGATCTGACATATGTTTGGATTGTAATTTTGACAAGTTTGTATGCATTCATCTCTTGTTATACAAATTTTATACACATGTCTAATAATTATTTAGGGGTCTTGCCTGAACCTGAGCGTTCACGATACCGCCACGTCCCTTCAGTCGTCCCACGTCCAACATAGTGGAGGATATTACTGATCCAGACATCTCTACATATTTGATAGACTCCCAATAGGCTAGGTGTTGTCTGTAAATAACCAACATGTTAATAACCAACTGTTTGATCTAGAGGCTGAGATTTAGTTGGAGACGACAGTCTGATTCTGTTCTAACGTTAATGTAGGACTGTATTACTACAGCAGTCTCCCACTCAAGCTAACGTTAGCTAGCCATGCTAGTCACTGTCACCAGCATCATTTAGCACACTGACAGTGAATATTCACGTATCGTATGAGCCTCAGATCTCAGTGTGAAAGCCTCGGTAACCTGCTACACAACAGCTTTTCAGCATTTTCTCTCCTGTGACAGCAATTTCTTTCCCCAAAAGGGAATGCAGCCTCGGAGAGGACGCCATGCTGGTCTGGTCTATAGCCTGGAGACATAAAGCCATGCTGGATTGGTCTATAGCTTGGAGCTGTAAAGCCATGATGGTCTGGTGTATAGCTTGGAGCCATAAAGCCCCTCTATTATATCTTTTTGAGGACATGGTAGGGAAACAAATCGGAGACCTAGGGCGATGGAGCATTCACCTTAGCTGCCCCCTCCCTTTGGAACCCATCAGAGCCTGCACCAACCTGTCCACATTTAAATCACTAACTCACCTTTTTAGAACTGCTTTCAATGTGTGATTATTGTTGGGTGTTTTATATATCATGATGCTCTTATTTATAATCATCTTACATGTGTAAAGTTTCTTGCAAAGCGCTATAGACTGTAGATAAAATGTATTACTATGTCTTTCTGGACCACAACTTCAAACAACGTATTTTGAGCATTTGTTGGAGGGCTGGCTGGTATCGGGAGTGTATTAGTTGGAAGGTCGGCAGGTATCGGGAGTGTATTTGTTGGAAAGTCGGCAGGTATCGGGAGTGTATTAGTTGGAAGGTCGGCAGGTATCGGGAGTGTATTTGTTGGAAGGTCGGCAGGTATCGGGAGTGTATTTGTTGGAAGGTCGGCAGGTATCGGGAGTGTATTTGTTGGAAGGTCGGCAGGTATCGGAGTGTATTTGTTGGAAGGTCGGCAGGTATCGGAGTGTATTTGTTGGAAGGCTGGCAGGTATCAGGAGTGTATTAGTTGGAAGGCCGGCAGGTATCGGGAGTGTATTTGTTGGAAGGTCGGCAGGTATCGGAGTGTATTTGTTGGAAGGTAGGCAGGTATCGGGAGTGTATTTGTTGGAAGGTCGGCAGGTATCGGGAGTGTATTTGTTGGAAGGTAGGCAGGTATTGGGAGTGTATTTGTTGGAAGGCTGGCAGGTATCGGGAGTGTATTTGTTGGAAGGCTGGCAGGTATCGGGAGTGTATTTGTTGGAAGGTAGGCAGGTATTGGGAGTGTATTTGTTGGAAGGCTGGCTGGTATCGGGAGAGCATTTGTTGGAAGGCTGGCTGGTATCGGGAGTGTATTTGTTGGAAGGCTGGCAGGTATCGGGAGTGTATTTGTTGGAAGGCTGGCAGGTATCGGGAGTGTATTAGTTGAGGGAAGAACAGACAAAGTTGTCACGGTACAGAAGCCAGAATGTGCTGATCCAGGGAGCGAATGTGATAAAATGTGGTGACGTGCCTCAAGACACAGTAAATGTGCACATTGTGCGCAAATGTGTGTGTGTGTGTGTGTGTGTGTGTGTGTGTGTGTGTGTGCTGTTGTGTGTTGCCCTTAAATGATAATATTGTTCCTTTGTACCCTCCAATGAATCATTCTTGAGCACAAATGCTGCATGTACATCCTATTCCACCTGCTGGCACCTTTTTACCTTTTCACCTTACTATCTATCTGTCTTCCTTTTTAAATCCAATTCAACCACCGGATTAGTTAAACGAACACAGCCACATTTAAAAACGTATTGCCAGTTTCAATCCCAAATTGATTTGCTTGGGAACGGTACTAACGAAGCCTCACTGGTGGATGCCTAGTAGATCAGAACCTGTATCTGAGTATTTAAGGCTGGTCTGGGAACAGTGCTCTGGTGTGGCAGAGTGCCAACATGCAAAACCAACCATCTGGCATCCTTCAGAGAAAGACTTAATCTTCATCATCGTCTTCCCTTTTCTTCATTACGTTCAATGCTGTAAATGCCAATATCAAGGAGGGTGACAGTTATGCCCCCACCCCCCACCCTCCCTCCCACACACACACACACACACACACACACACACACACACACACATCACCCTGACCACCCCAACACACACAATACACATCAATAGCAAACCCATGCTTTACTAATCAGCTTAGCATTCTCTCGCTGTCTCTCACCCCACTTGTAGTGTGGGATTGATATCTGATTATGTTGTGTCACTCATCCAGATGGACCCACGTTCAGACACACACCCGCTCCACCCTACACCACACCTGACCTCTGACCTCCTGTAGTGTTGCCTTGGAAACCTGGGATGGAGAGGTGGGGATAACCCAAGAGGAGAAGGAAAGGGAGGAGGAGGTAGGGGGAGGTATCTGTGTTTGGTATTCTGGGCCAATCTCACGGCTGGTTAAGATCCATGAATAGAGAGTGAGCTGGCCGTGAACGTCTCGACTCCCCCTCTCCCCTCCTCCCTCATCCCTCACTGTCTCTTCTCCACCTCTCTCATACTGCTCTGTCTGTTCTCTTTCTCTCCTTCTTTTCTCTGCTCTGGTGCCAGACAGATGGTTCAGAACACAAACATTTGTCTGAAGTTCGGAGAGCATCCCTTACCACCCTAATAAATAAACTGGAGGAAGCCAGAGATTTAGTAAATACGACATGTTCTTTGTGAGTACAGAAGCACTTATCCATGTATACATAATGACACCGGCTCCTTGCCCGTTTTTAGTCTGGCACACTCTCACTCTCTTAACAAAAAGGTCATATACAGTACATAGCATTTATTGAACATGTTGAGAATGTTGGAGCAACGGCAGAAACCATTTTGGTGCTCTTAAAGGAAAAATCTGGTGTGTTACAACGTTGGTCTCATTTTTCAATATTCCCTTTGGTTATAATAACATGCACTCAGCTAAGTAATTGCTCAGATTTGAGGAAACAGCAACTTCCAATTTAGTCTGACAGGGCAAAAAACATGAGCAGTCAGATGATCAGACAGGTTGTAAACAAGCCAACAGATTATGAAGAATATCTAAACCAGTGATCCTCATCCAGAGATACATGCACCCAAGGGGGTACTTACAGCATGTAGTTAGTATGGAGCCAGAGCCAACCGTTGCTGGTTGCTGTCCATCCAATCCTTGAAGTGCTCCATGCACAAAATGAATGTGACTTTTACTTTCAGAAACATGAATGCCTGAAATAACTTACATTACTGATAGGAACGATGGCTAAAAGCAGTAGGCAGTATATTTTTGGCATCATTGGGCAAAAATTCCATAATAACCTTTCAGCATATTCAAGTGTTCTGAGAGAAAACTAGACTTCAGCACCTCCAGAGACAGACGGCAAGGCTCCAGCTCGGCTCTTACTGCCTGTTTTCCTCCAGTCTGTGAAATCTTGCAGATGCCGTTAGGAGCACTGGAGGATACAGTCGGACAACGGAGGAACATGATTTTGTTCAGATTACCATAATGAACTACTGTCAGGATATAGTGACCGATTTTTTTAAATTACATTTGCTCCATTTCTGCCCTTCTGGTGTTTTAAGAGCCAAATTAGGAGTATTAAAACATTTGGAGAACCACAATGGCTCCTTTATTGTGATTTCCCAGTGTTGTTTTGTTAACATGCCACTCCACTAACCAAATCACCGCTGAACCCCCCCCACCCCCGTGTGTAATCTACAGTATGCTGAAGAATGATGACTTTCAGATGCGTGGCTCATTTATTCCTAAACCCTCTAAAACTAAGGAGGTTTTTGGAGGTTTACTCACAAATAAGTTTGCGCTCTTATGGGACACAGAAATTCAGTCAAGTATTGTAGGCCAGTAACCACTCATCATATGTAATCAATTACACGCTGACCCCACTCACACACACACACACACACACACACACACACACACACACACACACACACACACACACACACACACACACACACACACACACACACACCATGTAGTATCTTAATAGCGGCAGATAGTATTTGTAAAGATGAAGAAGAAAGATGAATTTAAGATGGAAAATATGAATATATATTTGAAAACAAAGGAAATGAGCCTTTTTAATGTACCCAGGAACATCCCACATTATATACAGAAACCCTCTTCACATACATCTTCTATTCTGTCCCATGCAGTGCACACAGGGAGGCTAACAGTAACAGAGAAGTGTTGACAGCAGCCTCCTCGGTAAATATTTAGCCAAGCAGGCTCAGTCTAATCTCCCAGCATGCACTGGGCTGATGCTCAGTTATCCAGATGGACAGCTTTGCTGGGAGTTATTTGGTAAACAGCTCTCATATGTTCTGCTATGTTGCAATCCAGACAAATACATGAAGAACTCAGCCAACAAGTGGCGCCAACAAGTCCCTCTTTCTCAAATCCAATGAAAACCATCTTGATTCAGTTCATTTGTGATACTGGAGTAGTTAAATACAGGAGTTTTTATACTTGAAAGGAACACAGCGGACTAAGATGAGGACTATCTGGCTGGCAGATGATGCGTCAGCATCACTACACCAACATACCGTATAGTACAGTATAGAATGACCACCTGGAGGCAGAGGTAGCTGACGTATCACTACACCAACATTAATACAGTATAGAATGACCACCTGGAGGCAGAGGTAGCTGACGTATCACTACACCAACATACCGTATAGTACAGTATAGAATGACCACCTGGAGGCAGAGGTAGCTGACGTATCACTACACCAACATTAATACAGTATAGAATGACCACCTGGAGGCAGAGGTAGCTGACGTATCACTACACTAACATTAATACAGTATAGAATGATCACCTGGAGGCAGAGGTAGCTGACGTATCACTACACTAACAATACAGTATAGAATGATCACCTGGAGGCAGAGGTAGCTGACGTATCACTACACTAACTAATACAGTATAGAATGATCACCTGGAGGCAGAGGTAGCTGACGTATCACTACACTAACAATACAGTATAGAATGATCACCTGGAGGCAGAGGTAGCTGACGTATCACTACACTAACAATACAGTATAGAATGATCACCTGGAGGCAGAGGTAGCTGACGTATCACTACACTAACATGTATAGTACAGTATAGAATGATCACCTGGAGGCAGAGGTAGCTGACGTATCACTACGCCAACATTAATACAGTATAGAATGATCACCTGGAGGCAGAGGTAGCTGACGTATCACTACACTAACATTAATACAGTATAGAATGACCACCTGGAGGCAGAGGTAGCTGACGTATCACTACACTAACATTAATACAGTATATTATGACCACCTGGAGGCAGAGGTAGCTAACGTATCACTACACTAACATTAATACAGTATAGAATGATCACCTGGAGGCAGAGGTAGCTGACGTATCACTACACTAACATTAATACAGTATAGAATGACCACCTGGAGGCAGAGGTAGCTGACGTACCACTACACCAACATTAATACAGTATAGAATGATCACTTGGAGGCAGAGGTAGCTAACGAATCACATAGGGACTGCATTTAAAATCGCAGCATAGTGTTTTGTTTAATACATATTATTTAATTAATATTAAAGGGGCCATTTCATGCTCATTTTCAGGTTCACTTGTATTTTTGGTTTCTACTAGAATATGTTCACTTGCTTTAATGTTCAAAAACACATTATTTTTCTCCTCCTGTCTGTTGAAATATTCCTGTATTCACCCTCTGAAACGCTCCGGTTTAGCTCCCGTCTCTTTAAGACCCCCTCCTGAGAAAGCCCAGTCGGCTCTGATTGGCTTAGAGAACAATATGGTTCACCTTTGTAAAGGTAGTTCTCTCCGCTGTGGGCGGTATATTCTAATGAGGCTGCATGTGACATAGTGTGACATAGGAAGGGGAGCCACATCTGATTGGCTAGTTGAATCACATGTTTCCTGATCTAGACAGTCCATAATAAACTGACTGGTTGTCTTATTTCACAGTCTGTGGTTTGGTAGAGACTCCAGATAGCCAGACGGATGTACACAAGCACTGAAACAGAGAGTTTCTCATCATCCTCTTTAATATTCCATTTATTAGGTTGAGGAGTGCTTCTGTGCTTCTGGTAGCACAATGATGTCCTTTATGATAAGTTATGATAAGTTGATGATATATTCCCTTATAAACTACTTCAATAACTGTTTTAATTTGAATCTGATGCTCTTGTTGTTGGTGACGATGTAACATGTATCTAACAGGTGAAAAATGTATGTTATGGTTATGAGTCATATTTCTGCCTCCACTCCAGTACAATGGTGGTGAATGGAATTCCAGATGTGGAGCTCATAGCATTTAAATTATGACATTTTAAAAAATATTTACTGCAACATGTCTTTCCAAGATCAATGTCCTTATTTCTCTGGACCAGAGGGCAACTCTGGGTCTGAGAACTGAAGCCAATGAGAAAGAGCTTTAAACCTGCATGTTTTCTAATAGTCAGCAGGGGGCGACTCCTCTGGTTGAAGTCGATGAGAAAATGTTGTTGTCCAGTCTGTGAGTTGTCCGTGTTTCTGTCTTACAACTTTAACCATTTCACAGTGTGTTTTCAGGTCATCAAAGTCAATTATAACCTTCTTGGTCACCTAAAATATATTATTCAGCATTCAGTTGTACCTAGCTCCACCCTCGCCTGTCACTTCTGGTTGCAAAAAAACAAGATGGTGATGACCAAAATCCAAGATGGTGACGGTCAAAACCCAAGATGGTGATGGCCAAAAACTAAGATGGTACGACCAAAAACCAAGATGGTGACGGTCAAAACCCAAGATGGTGATGGCCAAATACCAAAATGGTGACGGCCAAAAACTAAGATGGTACGACCAAAAACCAAGATGGTGACGACCAAAACGGAAGATGATGATAACCAAAAACCAAGATGGTGACGACCAAAATCCTAGATGGTGACGGCCAAAAACCAAGATGGTGACGGGCAAAAACCAAGATGGTGATGACCAAAAACCAAGATGGTGACGGGCAAAAACCAAGATGGTGATGACCAAAAACCAAGATGGTGACGACCAAAAACCAAGATGGTGATGACCAAAAACCAAGATGGTGACGACCAAAAACCAAGATGGTGACGACCAAAAACCAAGATGGTGACGACCAAAAACCAAGATGGTGACGACCAAAACACAAGCCCAGAAACCAATGGGTGACTACGTACACTTCTTCTAGAAAGTCTATTCTCTGAATAATAAACTTCTGTTGTCACAGGTTTTATATGAAATACTTTCTATGGAAAAAAATGAGGATCACCCCGATTAACAAGGACACTGTGACAGAGACATTACTGTTGAATTTATTTAAATGAAGAAAACAAAGCTATCTGCATGGGGTGAGTGAGAAAGTAGGAATATCTGAAGAGTGAGACTTCAGTAAGACTGTGCTCCATCAGGATGTATGTCACTAAAAAGCTGGGTCACAAAGGATATGGAGTTGGTAGGAGAGAATAAAACATATATAACCAACGTCAACCACACACTTTTTGTGAAACAGCTTCTCTGTAATTGAAGTTCTTGTAATTTATGGAAGCTTCTTGTTTATTCCTATACGTTTAGTTTATAATAAAAGAAATTTGTGGAAACGGTTTGAAATGTCTCACATTGAGCATTTAAATGTGCGTTATTGTGAATTTGAAAACAAAGTATCATCAACACTAAAATGATATTTGTGTCACTACTTTCAGTCTTCAGTTTTACCAGAAATTGTCGATAGAAAGTTTTTCATTTCTACTATTTCTTTGAGTGACCTGAGCAAAGAGATGTTAACTGTGAGGTAAAAGAAAGAGTGAAGATGAAGCAACACAGTAATTATGGTGGAGGGTTTCTCACATCGTCTTTCACCACACTTCACAACTCTGCTTGCTCCGAGTTGAGAGAAAAAGCAGATTTGTGCAGCAGCATTATGTACTGCTTTATTCCTGCCAAGGTTGAAATTTCCATTGCTAATATGAACTTTGCATAAGTGCTTATAATGGTAGCGTCATTTCAGCCTGGTTATTGTTTTTCCACTAAAGTAAAGCAAAGCTGAGAAAAGTCCTGGGTAAATATAAACTTTGCTTAAGTACTTATATGGCTGTTTTCTCTCTCCCATATGGCGGCCAAAGGCACAAAGCCTCGGGGGGAATGCCAAGCAGCTCAGCTAAGCCCCTGTTCTCCGTCCTCATCCACTAGACAAAGAGACAGCTCTTCAAAGCAGCGCCGGGCCTTTAAACAGTTAACAGCAGCGAGCGCGTTTAAACGTGACAGTGTTTGAGAATACTTTACACTGCTAAACCCTTGAAGATCTCCCACACTGCTCACTGCCGTCCATCAAACGGGGAAATGGACAAGATCAACTGATGGCTGTCGGAGCTTAGTTCCATTTTTTCCCTTTTTTTGTTTGTCTCATTAGTCCTCTCTCTCATGTGTTGTCCTATTCCTTTCCTGACCATTGAAAACCTGTAACTTACTAAACGTTAATGCTACAAATACCAGTCATATATCAATTATTGTGTATTAATATGGATTTATCTACATTTTTATATATTTTCCAAAAATGTCCATATTTGTCTTCCTAATTTCTTGTGCATGATGCTTTGTAGATGAGGGCAATGGTTTCTCTTAGAACTGCTTTTGACTCATTTAGGGACACAATAGACATCCACTGTATTTTTATCTGAAGTATACAAACACATGTATGACTGCTTTTTAAAAAAGTGTTCTGAATAATTAGGCTGAAAGAATATAGCATGTATTTACCTGTATTGAAAAATATATATTCAACCTTTTGCCCATTGATGGGTTAAGATATTAAGGAATATTGTAAAAAAGGTGAAATGTTGTATTATTGGTTATACTATGGTACTATGATATATATATATGCAGTATATGTATATATATTCAACAGTATATTGCTGTTGAATTCATGTATAGGTCAGAGTTAATAGCAGACCTAGGCTAGCAGCCATTTATCTGCAATATTAGAATTGCAATATCTGTCATAAAAGACAACATATTTCATATTTTTTGTGTATGAAGACTGACATCTATGGTTACTGTCTACATTTTTCAGGGTGTAGAGAAAATAATGAAATCCCCTATTTTTGAGAAAATGTTTTCATATCAGTATTTACAATGATGCACAAAGCTTGATTAAGATATTATAGAAATTAAAAAGCGAAATGTATAAATGAACATTATTGTAATGTTGCAGTAAGGACATTTAATAAGAACAAGTGATGAAAATCATAAAAAATAAACATGTTACAGATTAAAAATTTAACCACTATATTTATTACATACTCTGATGGTTAAATTTAAAATTCATGCAGGTTGATTTATATCCTTATA